>CM070028.1:40180356-40239970 GCA_036247105.1 Cirrhinus mrigala | reverse complement strand
GATGGTATTTTCTTGTCATCTTGCCATTGTATTATCCATATTAAAATAGAATTTCTAAGCGCAGCGCTGCTTTGTCTACAGTAGTGTTTCTCAACGGGGGGCGGTACCGGGGGCGGGGGCTGGACGCAAGATTTTTGAAAGGGGGACGTTCAGGATGTCATGGGGGGCGTTTGCGAGTTTACACCAAAGATCCATGTAAGACAAGAATAAACTTGTAATTACTTGCAAAAGAATTTTGTCTGCAACGTTATACATCTCCCCGTTTACGAGACTAGACATGTATCTTTTTTTTTTTTGCACTGATAGGCCAGCGCTGACTAGACTCTCATGCAGCGAAGGAATGGAAAGTTGACCAATCCAAAAATAAATAAATAAAATAAGTCATGTTACTGTTCACTCCGCTTTAAGATTTATAAATAAATGTTATTTTTTCGGCATTGACTCTTAATGTGTTTTCTTTGTTCACTAAGTAGCCTATTCCTTAAGTCGCAAGATAAAGAGGAACTGACAGTTTCGTGTATCATTCAGAAATATTCTCTAATCACCTTTAAGCAGCCTAATGTAGGCTATTTATTCACTCATAGCGGTCTTCTGAAAGCGGTGCGCCACTCATATCTATGCGCAAAACCCTGCTTGGACAATTTCAAGACAGTAAAATTAATTGATATATCCTATAATTTCTACATGTTAGGCCTTATGTGCTTATTTTTGTTACAAGACTTTATTGTTTTTACTATTTTTCCTAATGAGCACAAATTAAGCAAATGCAAATCAGATTATTTTATTGTATACCATCGATGAAACTACAAAGTTGGTACGGAGCTATTTAGGTAGGCCTAATATGTTGGGTTATCAGGCCTAATTCCAGAATTAAATCGCTGAGGGTGCACATCAGTGTTCACCTATATTTTTGTCTCTAGTACTCTAGTATTGCTATGTGAATCATTGCAACGTGTACGTAAAAAACAAAAGTTTTATACAAATGTTTAAAGGATTAAAGTCTAGAAAGGGGACAAAGAGCACTCCTTTTACTAAAAGCAGTCACCTGTCTTAATTCAGCACGATCTCGCAATAATCAGTAAAGCTCTTTATCCAGCACAACAAATCCCTTATTTACATTGTGTCTATACCTTGCTTATAATAAAATGATTTTCGAGCTTGCATAACTCAACACGGGACAAACTCGGGCGAGTGGACGACGTAACAGAACAGCGTCTGATTGGCCAGTCGTTTTTACTGCCCAATGACAACCCGTCTTATATCTGCTTTGACTGGCATGTGGGAGAGAGTCCAAAGTTGATTGGTTGCCCACACAAAGGAACTGTCAAGTGGCATATTTCAAATGGACTTGCAAAAAAAAAAAAAATAAAATAAAAAAAATAAAGAAAAGTGAAAAAATAAAGAAAAACAAGTGGAAAATGTTTTTAATTTTCGATTTTATTAAAGTATATTTAAAACATGAAGCGAATAAGCAGCTTTGTATTTCTTTTTTTTTTTTGTATAATTTATAAATTTATTGTTTTATTTTAACTTTTGTACATTTTAAACATGAACTGATCGAACAGTTTTAAATGTCTTTTCATTTGTCCACTTAAAAGAGAATAATTAGTTTACATTTTTCTGTTCTAATTCAATTTATTTATTTTTTTATTTTATTTTATTTTATTTTTTTAATGGCACTCCAAATTCCTCCATGCATAATAACATTTAAAATAAAATAAAATAAAAACAAAAATAAAATGAACAAATAAATAAAAATACATAAAAACACTGGTCCAGTTTTTGCGAGGGCAAAATACACTATCGAGGAAAGAAAAAAAAAACAAAAAAAAACAATGGTGCAGAATAAGAAAAAATGCCGTCAGTATATCATTGAATACCTCAACTATGGTTTTATACCTTCTCCCATCAATGCACAACTTCCAATGTGTTTATTGTGTGAACAAGTTTTTTCAAATGAAGCCATGAAACCTTCAAGCATGAAGGAGCACCTTATGAAGATCCACCCGGACAAGGCAAACAAGGAGCGTTCGTTCTTTCAGGCCCTCAAAGAGAAGCAAGGTAGGAGAGTCATCAGCAGTCTCTTCGCTAGGACTTCCAGCCAAAATGACAGTGGCCTAATAGCGTCTTACAACATCTCTCTGCTGATAGCCAAATGTGGACAGTCGTTCACAACCGGAGAGAAGTTGGTTATGCCTCTCATCAAAGAGGTAATCTCTACCGTTATGGAGCGCGATCCCACACAGGTGCTGAAGTCCATCCCACTCAGCAATGAAACCGTGGCTCGCAGGATAAATGAAATGGGCGCTGATACAGATGAGCAGCTTTGTGCCATCCTGCGGGACTCTCCATTCAGCCTTCAGATGGACGAGACAACCACATCTGACAACAACGCTCTACTGATGGCCTATGTCCGTTATAGGGCCTCCGACACTGACGAGATGGCAGAGGAATTTTTGTTTTCAAAATATCTGGAAACCGACACCAAGGGCCTGATCATTTTTAACGCTCTTTCTGCGTACCTACAGGAGAAGTCAATCCCAATCACTAACATCCTCCCATGCGCCACAGATGGTACCCCCTCTATGGTTGGCAGGTACCGGGGTTTCACCGCTCTGCTGAAGGAGCAGGTGCCGCATGTCCTCACAGTCCACTGCGTCTTGCACCGCCACAACCTTGTGGCCAAATGTATCAGTCCAGTTCTCCACGAGTCTCTCAATATCACAGTCAAGGCAATAAACAAAATAAAAGCCCATGCCCTGAATGACAGACTGTTCCGACAGCTGTGTCAGGAAAACGAAGAGACTTTTTGAACGTCTTCTTTTGCACACAGAGGTCCGCTGGCTGTCAAAAGGTAACTGCCTTGCCCGTTTTTGTGAGCTGTTTGACAGCATAGTTGAGTACCTGGAGAAGGTTGATCCAGCTCTAGGAGAAAGGGTGTCATCCAGCCGCTGCGACATCATGTACCTCACAGACTTCTTTGAGAAAATGAATGAAGCCACACTAAAGCTTCAAGGAAAAGACGTCACTCTGGTCCAATGCATGGCGGTCATCCACAGTCTCACCTCTAGGCTAGACCTGTACAGGCAGAGTATAGGCAGGAGGCATTTTGCACATTTCCCACAGCTGACCAAGGTGATCTATTTCAAAAACATCACTAAATATCTATAGAAGTGTGAGTGTGTGTGTGCGTGTGTGTGTGTGTGTGTGTGTGTAACCACTAATTACTATAATTAGCCTAATTATATGTAAAATACAATTTTACTTTTTATTTTTATTATTATTTTGTAATACTGAGTTAATATATTGAGTCTGACAATATACATTAAACATAAGGATTTGAATAATAAGCAAAGCAGTTCAAATTCGAATAGTCCAAAAACAGGCACGGAAATAAGATAATTTATCTCTAAATATTTCCCTCTTAAATTTACGATAAAAAAAAAAATAAAAAATAAATAAAATAGCATGGTGCCTGCATATTTTACAACAACTACAACTCTGCGTCTTACCTTAAAATGTAGGCTACTAATAGTCTAACTACCACGGAAATAGATGAGGTAAAGTAGAAAGCTATTTAATGAATCAGTGTTAGGCATGCTCATTTCGGTGTTTTTCATAACCGAAAACTGATTATTAACCGTTAATGACAAGATTATGGGTGTGTCAGATAAGGGAGACACACAAAATGTGCAGTGTTGGCGGCACCCAGAGCTGAGAAACACTGGTTTAGTTTTACATACGTAAATAGCAGCAACAGAGCATGAGGATTCATCGTCACCACGCACCTGCAAATTCTGTGAACCAAGAAAACTGAATAAAATGATATAGCCTATTCACCGAAGAAATTAATAATTAACAGATTTAACGAACGAAAAAATTGAGACAAGTAGCAGGCTATGCTGATATTTTTTATCTTATTTTTGGGACGCGCTCTACAAAAGTTCACGAAAATCAAGACGGCAGAAGGACCTCCTGTATGTTATTTATTTTACTAAGCACAATGCTGTGATTTTATTGTCAGTGTACAAAAATAAAAATAAAGAGTTTAGAATGATGTCTTGCTCTTTTCTATAACCATATATGAGGAATAGGCCTAGCCTATTTTAAGATGTTTCCGCTTTTAGGTAGGCTATAAAATTCAATTCGATTTAAAATGGATGAATTTAAATACAAAATTAATTTTAAAAATACTTAAAGGGGTCATCGGATGCTAAGTTCACTTTTTCATATTGTTTGAACATTAATGTGTGTTGGCAGTGTATGTACAAATCTACCCTATAATGATAAAAATCCATGCAGTGGGTTTGAATTAATCTGTAAAAATAATATCCCCTTTTTCAAATCGAGCCGTTTTTAGATGCCTGTCGTTGTGCCGTCACACCTACAGATGCCGCTCCCACAATAGTTGATTGACATGAGCTCTCACCTCAGACCAGCTGTCACAGTCCAGTAACTTTCCTTGTTTTGATGCCAGAGCAGGGATGTAAGTTAGACAAGAATATCTCCGATTGAACGATTGAGGTGTTGTGTTGCTGGATGTAATAATGAACATAGTGGTCGCCATTTACTCCCGACATCTGAGCCGCTGAAGATGCAGTAGATTACGTTTGTTTGTGAAGGGAATGCGCCTCCCGATCTATGTATATCTGTCTATGTTCGCGCGAATCATTCATGATCCAGCTTCACTTACAGCAGAAGTGAGTATAAGCCTTTTTTTTAATGAATCTTTGCAATCGCCTTTCCTTATAACAAGGTAGTTAGAAAGTTTAGCAGCTAAACGTGGCTAAATGCGGCTAATGTAAACAAGACCGTCTTTCCACAGAGAGAAGAGAGGGGCGGGGTGAGCAGAGCTCATTTGCATTTAAAGGAACAACCCCTTAAAATGAGATGATTTTTGCAGAGTTGATTTTGACAAGGTAAAAAGGGTGTTGTTTTACAAAACGATTGAGAATTTTTAATCAAAGTATATTAGAGACTTTTCATTAAGACCCTAAAGAATCATATCAACTTGTGGAAAATGGGCATCCGATGAGCCCTTTAAGTTACTTTTTAAACAGTTTAATTAATTTGTATTAATCGGTCAAAATCCTTACTATCGCTAATTATAAGCATCCCTAATCCCTGTTCAGTACGTTTATTATATCATTACATTGATTACTATGTCTATTATACATGGCCTTCAACATAAAGACTGATGGACAGACTTATAGACTTACACACAAACACAAAACACCAACACACATGACCCTAAAATATTAAATAATAATTGTAAAAAAAAAAAAAAAAAAAGAAAAAACTTTTTTCCTTTCTTATTTGTCAAAATTGTGATAGTAGCTATAACCCTTTACATGTGTCTGGGGCTCTTACCGAT
Source organism: Cirrhinus mrigala (assembly GCA_036247105.1). Classification (NCBI taxonomy): domain Eukaryota; kingdom Metazoa; phylum Chordata; class Actinopteri; order Cypriniformes; family Cyprinidae; genus Cirrhinus; species Cirrhinus mrigala. The sequence goes on along the minus strand of CM070028.1, from coordinate 40,234,596 downwards.
GAACCCCTCCTTGTTTACTCTGACCACTTAAGGATGGTTAAGGCCGACATGGAGATCCGCTTCAGGGACCTCCTTAACCCTCCTCCTTAAACCTCGATGTTCCCGCCTGGGTATTGCAGCCCTTTCAAGCGGATGTAACCGAATGCGAGACCAGTATTCAGGAACATCTTGTCGACATCCAGTGCGACGACGAAGCGCGGGCTATTTTCCGTACCTCTGGTTGATGCAACATGTGGATATGCCCAGCGTTACCCGGCTCTCTGGCAAAAAACGAGGCTGTTGATTCTTGCTTTTCCAACAACATATCTCGTTGAGCAGGGATTCAGCCAGGTCATCCACATGCAGTCTAAGTACCGCAATCACTTGGACTTGCATGCCTCAGGTGCACTAAGGCTAAAACTAACATCTCTGCAACCCGCCGTGAAGAAATTGGCAGAAAAACACCAAGCGCAGGGCTCACACTAACTTTCGAAGCAATGTAGCCAGTTCTTTTTCCGAAAGTTCAAATAATATATAGGCTACGTGGTTTGTCCACTAAATTGTTTCCGCTAGCTTGTTCCAACACGATCACAAGAAAGTAGGTATCAATACCACTAGTATCTGTTACTATTTGGCGTACTATTTATACGCAGAAATTTACTTTGGTGTGCATACTTACTGCAAGACATTGCCTATCATCTGCACGCTGAATTCATGTATTATATGCACGTCAAACACGTGCGTATCATATGCACGGCAAAATCAATTTTTGCATATAAATAGCACACCAAATAGAAAAATATAATTTTTTTCTTGCTATTGTTCTCCACTGATGCTATTGTACTCCACTGAAAATAAGAAATCTGTTTATTTGCTGATGTTTGCTGATTGGCAGTTGTATGCCATAAGCTACAAAATTAAAGTTTGAATGTCAAATGTGTAACCGTTGCTTTTCTTAAACCTCCATATATTATTTCTACTTCAGACTTTTTTTTTTTTTTTTTTCCACACTCTCTCTCTCTGGGAAATTAGTGATAGTAACATAACAGTCCAGTCAAACTAAATCTGTTATATGGCCTTCAATTACATGCTTTTGTAAATCACATAATAATAATAATAATAATAATAATAATAATAATAATAATAATAATACTAAAATGAGAAGAATAAATTAAAAAACAAAATATAGCTAATAATTGTTAAAACAATAATAATCAATATTTAAGCAAGGCTTTTAGCCCTTTTTTGTGGCGGGGGTGGGGGAGGCGTGTTGGGGGGCAGTAAGGGACTTGGATAAAGGTTAGGGGGGCGCTGGCCCAAAAAAGGTTGAGAACCACTGATTTAAGATGTGCACTCAGAAACCCATACATTATGTCATACAGTAAGTAAAATTATATGCAAATAGCAAACTTTCAAGATATCGAAAAACTGCAATGTCACATGAGTGTGACTGCGATAGACATGAAAATCAAGACCAGACAGATGTTTTGTTTTAGTGAAGTATGCAAGGCACAGCCCTATTCTGGAAAAGTGGGCAGGAAGCAGCAGCTTGTTTGCAATTAAAGATATTTGCATAAAAAATATGTTTTTGCATCTGTTTAAAAAGGACATTTACAACATGGAATAATTAATTATCTGTGGGATATTTTGAGCTGAAACTAGGGGCACCTGAGGTGTATTCCGAAAGCAAGGTTAACTTACTGTCACACAGTGTTGGGTGTAACTAGTTACTAAGTAATTAGTTACTGTAATTTAATCACTTTTCCCTTGGAAAAGTAAAGTAAGGGATTACTCTTATTTATTCTGTAATTTAATTACAGTCACTTCTAATGTAATTGAACTTAATACTGTGTATAGACTGTAGAACATTTATATATATTAGAATAATATAATATTACCTTATATTTTGCTTCTATTAGTGCTTTATAATTTACATATAATACACTATATCATACCATAGTTGATTTGGTTCCATTAAACAAATTTAACATAGCTCAAGCTTAAAAATCACTCAATTAAAAATGAAAATTTGAAAATAAAAATGAAAATAAATAATACAAAACTACATTTTAACTGGAATGTGGTATACATATGAATTCATAAGCTACTGTAGCAATTAAGGCTGGCTGTATTAGCTAGATTACATTTGACTTACAGTTACTGCTATATATATAGTTTCGATTATATATATATATATATATATATATATATATATATATAAATAAATACAAGCCTTGCCCACTCCCGACATCAAAATGGATATATTTGCATGAGTTACTAAGATTTACAGATGAGGAAGATAGCTGTGACATGTCAGTTATGCACTGAGAAAAAAGACAATGTCTCAAATACATTAAACACAAATATATTCACTGTTGGCTCAACTGGTGGATCGATTTGATCTACAGTATGATTGACATTAAGGGCTGCTTAAGAATAAATGTGCACATAAAATTATCTTGAATCACTGAACCTGTATCAAATTAGTAAGATTGCGTAAACTTAAATTGTTGTTTATGGAACTTTAGCCCCAACTGATTTGTTAGGTTATTTCAAGTCAGTTGTAGACTTTAATTCCCACTTTTCTTAGCATCTTTTATAATACAGGCCGCCAAAATTACATCTTGTAAAATGGGGCCTAATGGGTCCCCCTTTGTGTAGCCTAAAGAATGCAACCTGCAGCTCTGTAATTTTTTTTCTGCAACTGCATTTTTCAAAACAGCCCAGTTGTGCATGAAAACCACAACCCTGGCAACACTGCTTATAATATAAAATCGTGATATTGCACACCCCTACTTAAAGTAACAGGCAACAGTGTTTGAGACCCGATTCATGTCATAATTGTGCTATACAATACATTAATGACACTGTAGATCAAGCCTTTATGGTCAAAAGATGGCACAATTTACCTTTCACATACCTGGACATGATTGACAGAGATCATTGTTGAGATGTGTCGTCTGATTGATGAATGAATTATTCAGCACACAACTGTAGGAATCAACAAGGCACTTAATCTCCAGAGGTAGAGAGAGACTGATGCTGAGATCAGACACACTGATGCTGGACCACAAACTCTTTCCTTTGTACCAGGAGAGAGTCATGTGACTCACATTCACCACTGAACACACCAATGAACAATTCTGCTGTGATGATGAAGGATCTTGTGGAGAGTTCCTGTTGATCGCAGGAACAGGCAAACGATCTGGAATAGGAATGTATTGTAATTAGGAAAAATAATAAAAAAATATTTTGTGAATAACTGATAATAGACTCTTGAAATGAAACAGCCATGTTGTAACTAATGGGTGTGCAGGCTGATCCAAAGTCACTTTCGAAGAAACTGTTCACATAGAGGACATCCTCCAGACAGTTATTTTCAGGTATGATAACCAGAGCTTCTTATGGCTCTGATAGTTAGCCATTGGTTTTTCTCTCTTTCATACTAATGTGAGTGCACTGTCCTGCTATTTCTATAGTCTTTGGTCGATCTCTCATATGCCCATAGATCCCACTATCCCACTAAGCAAAGGTACATCCAGACGACACCATTTCAAAGTCATTGTCAGACATTGAAATGATGTCCCCTGAAAAGCCAGAATGAAATGTCTTTTTAAGACGTCTTTTGGACATCCACTGCTGACATCCACAGCATGTATGTACATCCACGGTCATTGTGCACATATTTTCAATGTCTTATAAGGTTAACTGCAGTCTCATTTCAGACTCATTTAGATGCCATTCATACTGTTTTTAGGCTGCATTCATCAAAACATGTTTATTTCAATGTTTTTTTTTTTTTGTTTTTTTTTTGTAAATTTGTAAATCAACTTACAGACACAGTGTGTTAGTACAAAAACCACAAAAACAAAAAACTCAACTTATTGTACAATGGATAACCACTGTAACAAATAACAAACAATTTAGTTTAGTTGGGTCCATACATTATGTTCACCTGTTGGAGCTAAACTGGGAAAAAAAACTCATGCATTTTTGTTTCAACTGCAATTAACACAAATTTTCTAAAGATGGTATATTCATTATTCCTGCACTAGTCAAGTGTACCCAAATAATATCTGCATGCACAATAATGAAAAGAACACAATCTGCTAGTGCAGGAGTTTTCAGACTGTGATCCATGACCATGAAGGAGAGCTAAATAGTTTGCTATACCATATTTTCCAACTTACAAGTCTTTTTTTGTTGTTGTTTTTTCTTACCTGAGACATGCTGAAACCTAAGCAGAACATTAAAACTTAAAAGTGGGCACTTAAAGGTTTCAATAAAAGAAGTTCTCATGTCTGTGTGACTGTGTGATAAACAATAACTTAGCAACCAAATGTTACACCGCATCACTCATGTTACACGAGTCACTCATAGAAATGATTAATGCCAAATGAGAGGTGTGTGAAGCCACCACGAGGTTCAGTTTTAATTTAAATGAATTTGTTATAGGCTTAGCATTTGAATAAATATTGCTTGTAAGGAATGGCACTATAATTTATATTTATTTGATATATAGGCCTATATATTTAACTGATAAATAAAACAAGTGTTAAACTTAACAAACATGATAAACACTGCACATGTAATTTACTTTCTAATGATGTTCAAAACAGAACAAAAATAAAAAGAATTATATAGGCCTATGTATTAAATTAAAATAAATAATAGTGCCATTCCTTACAAGCAATATTTATTTAAATACAATTATTATTATTATTATTATTCACGAGTTCACCCTTACATCTAATCTAGTTGAGTAAACAGTAAGCATATTTTGGCGTGCTGTCCTGGGGGAGGGCTCCGAGCCCGGAATATGGCCCGAACCCAGAGAATTCCCCCCATCCCAAGTATAGGATGAGGATAGATTAAGAGTGAGGAGTTGGGGTGGAGGGGGGATGCTGAAAAACAGTCGAATGACGGAGGTAAGTCGGCTGTGTGCACAGGGGCGTCGTAGTTGGGTGAAAAGTGGGACTAAATTACCAGGGCCCCAAGTGGGGGGAGGGCCCCTGAGGAGTGAAATTTTATTTTCTTGCAGGCCTATAATGTTAGGCTACCTCTGGTGGCATCTACTGTTAGCTTTTAAGCATTCTGCAAATAAAACAGAAATTCAGAGAAGTTGTGTAATAAGGCTTTTTTTGTTATATATATAAGAGTTCTTAGATTAGTAGTAAGGTTAGTTGTAGGTGGTTGTGAACCTCGAGCTTACGGGGGCCCATGGCCACTGCTTGTGCATAGGGCCCAGAATTTGGTGCTACGCCCCTGTGTGTGCATATATATGACTTGTGCTAGTTTGGATGATTAGCTAGACGAGTTGCACCTGTGCCAAATTAGTTGATTTTCTGATCATGCTCCTCCCAAACTTTGTTATCAAACATCATTTATTATTATGTTCATTACTCCCACCCACATTAACTTTAGCCTTAAACACTGTTGTAATTATGAGGGAGTTCTTGGAAAATCTTTTCTCCTGCAAGAGGTGCCTGGCTCCAAAATCTGCTAGTGGACAGGCCTCCATATACAGCAGAGAGTCTGGTGTGGCAGGTGGAACTGGAACAGACTTCTGTCCAGGTTGACTCAACATCTCTCTGTCATTACGCACTACCCTGAAAACACAATTGAAATATAAAAGATTATTATAAATGCAGCTTCACAATGCTCATTTTCATTATCAACAGGGAGATATAAAGAAATATAAAAAGGGGAATTTAAAATGTCAAAAAAACAGAACAATATAAATCTAAAGTGAAATCTAACATTAGATTGACAAAACAACGTATAAAAGTACATTCATAATGCTTACCTTCGGCTCACCACCCGTCTGTCTGTCAGATGACTGTTAGAGCTTTGCGGTTTGAATTTCCAAACTGCGTTGCATTGTGAAGGCCATTTGTTGGGCAGGTAGGGTCCCATCCATCCTCTGTAGGTTTTATATTGTCCTCATCGTAGAATTAAATAAATTACATAAAGGATCTATCGCAGTGGTTATATCTTCAGTCTTTGGTAATATACAGGATTATCCTCCCTCTTCATGGTTGCTTGCACCATCACGTTTACATCACGCCGTTAACACCCTTTGCGTAATCGCACGTTTAAATATAGACCTATTTATATTAATTACATTTAAATCTATTTACCTATTTATTAAATATATATTATTAAATATTATATTATATTATTATAATAATACTAATATATTAAATATTCTCTATAAATTTGATATATTATTATTAAATATTATTTTATAATTCTATACTATTATTATAAATATTTATCACTTTAAATCTATTTAACTTAATTTAAATAATATATTTATTTTAAATCTATTTAATTTAATTAATTATATTAATAGATCAATATTAATTAATATTGATCAATTAATAGATTAATAAATGTCAATGTCCCAGTGAAAAATACCAAAAAATAGTTAAATGATCATATTATGTTATGATGTTTTTAAATATTTAAATATTACACTATTTTAACACATAAATGTTTCAGAAAAATAGACGTGATATTCACATTTTTTTGTGAATATATAACATGGTTATTTGTATAAAAAATTCTTATGTCGATTCCCTGAACATGTTCTGCATGTTCTACAGACATCCAAGAAAACCCCTAGCCAGATGTTCACATTTTGAATTGCATATCTACGTCCAAGGGATGTCGTAGTCAGATCTCCAGATACCGTACTGGATTTGCATGTCATATAGACATACAGATATGGTCCTGGACCAACCAACCCAATATGGACATTATCTGCACGTCGGGCAGGCATCCCATGTTTGTTAGACCTATTACTTTAACATATCCTAAAGACAAAGATTACTGATTGATAGGCCAGAGTGTTTTGCACTCTCATCTCATAGCTGATGTGTACATTCTTGTAAGCAGTGACAGAGGCTCATCAAATGTTTTTGAACTCATATATGATCATAGTTACATCACTACTGAAAAGCCCAGCCTAGTTTTATTAATGGATAGCAGACAGGTAGAAGACAGGGCAAATAAATGTGTAATTGTGACTCACCATAGACAGTAACATTGAATCTGTATGTGGTCTTTTTCTTGCTTCTGATGGATAATTGATAAAGTCCAGAGTCTGAACTTGTGGTGTTTGTGATGGTCAGAGATCCAGTCTGATGATCCAGCTTCAGTCTGTCTCTGAATCCAACAGCATCACCAGGAGATGTAGAGAAGCTTCCAGGGATTTCATTAACTGTAGCTATTAGAGTCTCTGAATGTCCAAACTTCCATGTCATCAGCTCATCTGTCTTTATTCCAGATTCTAGAGTGACTGGATCTCCCTTCATTGCTGGCACTGACATCACTGCATCTGTATCAGCAAACACTAGAGAACAAAGACTGTTTCTTAGTCACACACTGCAGTTCTTATTGAAGTGATCTAATACCTTGAAGTTGCTTTAATGAAACTTTGAGCTTGTTCTAGTTTTTAAATGATCACAAATTACTCTTTTTGGCACTGACTTAAAAATGAAATGATTTTTATGAAATTGTTGTGAATTAAAATAATCCTTTTAAATGAGAAAATGAAGTATTTCAGCTGATTTTCAGGTGAGTACAGCTTCATAAATCTGTTTCAAGTGAATCTAAACTGTAAAATAAAGTAATATCACTAAAAAATAAAACTGTCAGGGCATTAATGACAATGACATATATGGCATCGCAAAGATATCTTGATCACTCATAATCTTTCAGTCTGTCAAAAAAAAGTGTTTGATCCCCCAAAATTTATAAACTGTTACAAAATGCAGAGTGATTTCTGCACTGTAACAAACTGCTGTATTTTTTACAGCAAAATTATACAGAAACTTACTGTTTTGCCATTTTACAATTTATCGCTGTAATTTGCAATGCATTATTGGTTATACAGGGTTTTACAAGTGTTAACTGTATATTTCACTGTTAGCTGTAATTAATTTACAGGTAGGAGGTGCTTTCACTGTATCTTAAATATTTTTACAAGAATTTACTGTGCTGTGGCATTATGGTATTGCTCGGGCTGATATGGTTTGAAATCTAAATTAAATTTACTTCCATAAGTATTAATTATTTATTTTAATGTAAGTAATTCATATATATATATATATATATATATATATATATATATATATATATATATATATATATATATATATACATTTATATATAACGTTATATAAGTTTAATCAGGACATTTATCTTGGAGGGATGTAACGTAAAAGTTCTTGATTACAGTAATATCCCCCCTAAACGTTATGTTTAGCTATTTTGCAAAGGGATGTGTAGTTAACTTTATTTATCTGTTGCTTCAAGCTAGGAGGAGAAATGCGTCGCCTGCCATTTCAGAAAGCTGCCTAAGCTAAAAGGTAAATCGTTATCGTCATGTTAATGTTGATATATGCTGCAGTTTGTTAGCTTTATTTGCCTTTGCTTTCTAGAAAGTATTTGTAGTTTGGCAGGCACAGCATTGCTATCGAAGTGCGTGTGAGACAAAACTGACGTTACATGAAGTGCTCAGTTGTCTTTGCTGATAGAAAAACATTAATATTACCATCGTTGGAAGAGTTCTCTTGAAACGTTAAGTTTATTTTGTAAAGGAATGTGTCGTTAACTTTTCTTTCTTTCTTTTTTTTTTTTTTTTTTTGTCAGGCAAGTCGAAACATCACGTGCGATCCGGGGCTAAAAGGTAAAAACATAATGTCATGCCAGTGTTGATGAATACTGCCTTTTGTTACCGATACTAATTAAGGTTGAACCACTGGAGTCGCATGTTCAACGATTCAGACCTGCTAACCTGTACGCATTTGCGTAGCGGCTACGCATTTTGACTTCAAAGTACGCTGGTACGATTTGTCACTCTAAACTAAGCAAAAACCTGGTGACGCCTTTGTGCACGCACAGTACCTAAATCAAGCAACAGCAGTGAAAGAGGAGTTTGACCAATCAGAGCGTTGATTGACAAATGCGTCATTAAAAAGAGACAGAAACAAAATCACGCTTGCCTCGTCTCCGTACTTTTTCACTCCCGCAATATGATTTATTTTATTGTTTCGCCACTAGGTGGGGTTAAGTGTCTGCTAAAAAATTTATTTGTGATTGAATCGAGATTCATTCAAAACCGCTGATTCATCCAGTAATGAAACAAGTGAAGTATTCAGGAGTGAGACATTAAATCATTCATTCGAACCACTGTTTCATAATTTAATATTAACAGTTGGTGTAAAATATATTATAAATACATATTAATTAAAATGTTCAATAATTCAAGTTCAAATTAAGTTATTCTGAATTCAGTTATTCTGAAAATTGTGGCTGCATTGCTTCCTTCACAACCTCACAACCTCCCAGCAAATGTCAGTTGCGTTGCTGTTGTGTTGCTTGTTAGAGTATTCTAGGTTTAATGAATCAGCACAGACAGTAGCATTTGTGACAGTGTTAAACATTTATTTCTTTTAAGCAGAAATACTGTATGACTTGCTGTGAGTTTTAACTGAAGTCAGATTCATTTTGGTACCAAAATGCCATTCTGTTGTTTGAACTTCTTGAGTTTCTTTCTTGTTTTAAGATATTTTAAAATGTTGGTAACCAGACAGTTGATAGTAGCCATTGACTTCCATATTTTTGCCCTATTATGGAAGTCACTGGCTACCATTACTTGTCTGGTTATAAACTTCATTAAAATATAATATTTTGTATTCAACACAAGAAAGAAACTCATAGTTTCGGAACAACTTAAGGTAGAGTAAATAATGACCATTTTTATTTAGGCAAACAGTCCCTTTAACTTTTATTTAACTATTGCTTTATGCTTTAATCTTGAGTTGTTTGTAGTTGTTTTGTAACAGCTGATTTTTGGTTTTTCTGTAGTTGAAAAAGTAAAATTATGTTACCAGTGACAGTGCTGAAGTGTTGTCAGGTGTCAGCTTTAATAAACAGTTTTCTTACAACAGCTTTGAATTTGAGTGATTATTTTTTAAAATCTTTGTTTTAATGCATTCACATCAGTATAATGGTAAAGAGCACAGTACAGTTCACAGTTAAAATAGTTATTTACAGGAATTTCATAGTAAAAATGTTACAGCTACATCTTGGCTTTTGTTGAATTCACAGGATTTTATTGGCAATTTTTGTTGCCAGGTAAGTACTGTAATTTAGCGTAATTACAAAAAAAAAAAAAAAAAAAAAAAAAAAAAAAACTGTAATGCATTTTTACAAGTTTAATTTTATAATCCTGTAAAAAAAAAAAAAAACTGTATTCTGCAAACATCAATTTATTGTAAATTCCTAAGCAGTATTATACCGTAATCCATTTTACAGCAATTAGCGGCTATTTTACAGGATTTTATTGGCAACTTTTTTCCCAGTAAATTATTGTAAATTCTACAGTATGTTCTTTATATAGTGTGAACTTCACAAAACCTCATTCACTTGCACTATTTTCACAGGTATTAACTTTTCCAACTCCAAACTAATAACAAACTACTCCTGCATTCAGAGCTGCTGTTGCGCTTTCAGCTATGTATGTTTCACACAGTCAATTGTTTCAGCACATTAGTTTATTATGATGTTGAATCATTAAAACATCAAAATGATCTTCATCCAGCTTAGCAGTAACAACAGTCAGTGATTTTAAAGTAAGACACATTTTTACATGTTTTGTCCTTAGAGGTGCTGAATGAACAATATTACAGTTGCATTTCAAACACAAATATTTTATCTGACTATGATATAAATCAATAAAGCAATATAGATTTGTTCAGCTTTTGGATAAGACTCGAAGATTATGTTCAGCTTTTAAATAAGATTCATGCCCTTTGCAGTCTGAAATTCTGATCGGACATTACCTTAATTTATTGCACCTTCAGATGAAAAGAGACTGATGCTACAACACTATTCTTACTTAATATGAAAAGAAGTTAACAGAAACTAATGCACTGAACTGAGTCTAGACTAGAATTCATAGTAATATGTTTGTTTGATTCATAATTAAATTTATAAAAACACATTTTTAACTTACCAATCAGACATGACAAACCGCAAAAAACAAACAAGCCAAACATATCCTATAGCAGTTCAGGAGTTGAAAATCAGTCAAAAGTCAGTTTTGCAAACTGAAGACGTTTGCAAACACACTGTTGTTGTCTGTAGAAAAATCCTGTAGAGACACTTCAGATATAAATTACTTCAGTCTCTGTCAGTGTGTGTCTGTTAGGGGGTTGTACTCCAGTTCTGCTGTTTTTTTCTGCAAACCACAGCCCCATGCTTTCGTACTGCTGTGTGCCATTGCGGTATGATTCTGTTGAGATTAATGGCTATTGCTTGTACTAGATTAATTTACAAATGTAGTCCAGAAACTAGTACTATGTCTTATTTGTTTGCTTCCAGACAAAATCCTTAGTAGTACAAGATTCAGGACAAAGTATGGAAACTTTTTGGATTTATGTCTACCTGAATTTTAGCATAAACTGGTCAGAATTTGTTCTGTTCTGAGACACAACAACGGGGAAATACAACCAACGATCTACAGAATACATTTTCATGTACAGTATAAACATGAATAGTGCAAGTGGACAGAGTATTTTAATTTGTAGGATAATACTAGCTGGAGACCAAGCATTGTGATGAGATTGGAAATGTTGGTCAGAGTTTGCTGAGTTGCTTTTCTGAGTTGCAAGTTTGTTGATTTGCATAAAGCTGGAAACAATTTTTTGAAGCTTTCTAGAGAAACTGGAATATTCCTCTTGAACACTGTTGCAACTACATGAAACAGTTGGTGGAAGTATAACTGCAGCAAAAAAAAAAAAAAAACACTTCAATCATTCTATGGAAATATAAATGTGTGTGTGTGTTATTTTTCACAGTTTGTCTATTGTTGTGACTTAGCTCCTAAATGAGAATTTTATTTATAAAGAAGTGGTTTGTAAAGAGGTCTTGACTCTACACTGTTGAACAGCTTGTGCCCAATCTCAAAACTGTTCACTGAACTAGAGGCAAACCATTGACATTTCAAAATGCTAAATAAATGTAAATGTAAATTCTACAGTATGTTCTTTATTATTATTGTTCTTTAAATGTAAATAAATATTTATCACTTCTATTTTTTATTTTTTTTTTTACCGACATAGCAGATGGAAATGCCATTTATCATTTTTTCATGTGTCGGCACATTTTTTTTCCCGTTTAACTTTAGCGCATAAATTAAACTGTTTCCCAGTTAAAAAGTGCATAAATCAGTTAATTTGATGTTCCTTTAGTAGGCTACATTGCAAGATAAAATGTCTTCATTTTGTTCTGAAGATCTTATTTTACGTGGATACTGGAATGTATAACATTTTAAATTAATTTGTTTTGGCTTGTTAGTAGCTTCTTATATTTTTATTCGTGTTCTGAGTATTGTTCCATTAAATTATTATTATTTTTTTTCTGAAATGAGGGGAAATAAAATATGTTTGGCTGACTGTACCTTATTATGACAATGAAGCTGCGTTGTCGAGTTAGCAGTGCTTGACTGCGACCATTAGGGCTGGACAGAGACTGCTACACGGGCGTGGCAAGGGGACTCTACAGCACCCCCTGGAATTTGGAGGGCCATATATCATACATACTTGCACTTACACATATGAAACTCAGTACACATATAGAACTCATCAAGCTGAACAACTTTCACACTCCTTGTCATTAGCTCATCCCAACAGGAAGTTGGTTATTCTGGGTTTTGTCAAAAATGAGAAACAGAAAGTGCCTAATAACTTTTGCATACATCGTCTGATTTTGATCAAACTTCAGCAGTTTGTTTGGTGTATGAGGCCAATCACATAGATGTGACTATTAGAAGTCAAAGTTGTAGCACCCCCAACTGGCAACAGGAAGTGTGTCTCTTTTAAAAATGCTTTGAAATCACATGGTTGTTTTTACCCGATTTGCTTCAAACTCCATCAGAATAATGTCAAAACACGGCCGATGAGAATCTGTAAAGGGGTCATTGATACTTTAATCCTCTGGTTGTGTTTGGGTCAAATTGATTCATTCTTTTTGTCAACTTGTTTTCTTTCATTTAGGACTGGTTTTGTGTTTCTATTTGCATCTGATTAATCGTAGGCCTCATTTTTCTGAGAAAAGGTACCTTGTTTTTTGAGTGGAAAAAAAAATAATTTTCACTCAAAATTTTCACAATATGAGTTAAAAAAAATTATGAAAATGTGCACTGTTTCTCACTCTAGTGTGCTTTAATGTTTAATCAGGAAGTTTGCTTTTAAATGTTTTTATTTTGTACAAAATTGCAAAAAGTCACACTCATCAAAAATGGCCAGTCATTGAAAGTGAAATGGGAAAATCACAAAAAACAGGATCTTTATTTTGAAATGATTTTATTTTCTGAAAAGGGGCACAAAGTAATACTTATGCTGTTCCTGTTAAATCTGACCATTGTGACACACAAGAAAGAACACATTAAGATTATTTACATTATAACATTTCATGGAACAAACCAAAACTGTTATATATCCTGCACACTGACACTGTCAAAGAGAGACAATGTCATGAAACAACAAGCTGAAGCGCTCTCTGTGCTAAAGCATTTATTTGTAAACTTTCGTCTTCTCTGTGAGAACATGAAAGCCTCAAAACCTAGGCTAAAGACAAGGCAGTTTGAGCATGTGAGTGTGTGAGATGTTTATCACAGAGAGAATTAACATAAAAGCATATTGCATCCAGTTCAAGGTAGGATGAAATAGGTATAATATTCACAATTGTGTGTGTGAGAGATAGTGTGAGTATACATGCATCTATACACACACAGGTCCAAGGCCTTTATGTTTGCAAGCACAAAATGCTCCTGAACACTAGCTGTTTCTCTTACTTTCGTTCTTCCCCATTCACTTTCAATGGCCGGCCATTTTTGACAAGTGTAACTTTGTGCAATTTTGTACAGTTTTGCCTACTTTCAGATAAATGAGGCCTACGATTAATCGGATGCAAATAGAAACACAAAACCAGTCCTAAATAAAAGAAAACTAGTTGACAAAAAAAATGTATCCAATATTTGGTGATAATATAGCATAATGGCAGATTTATAAGCAATTGTTTGGAGTCCAGTCATTTTTGACCGGGAACACCACAAGTGTGACAGGAATCCGAACACAACCAGAGGGTTAAATGCTGTTGCCATGGCAATGTGCCAAACTTTTGTTTCATTTGTTTCCTGTGTTTTTGGGGCATTTAATATCCTTAGTATTTCATGAAACTCAACACACACATCAGTATTAATGATAGTTAGACACTGGCAAAAGCTCGTAAATGGGCATGGAGGAGGCGCTCTATAGCGCCACCTTTTGTCAAAAGTGGGGGGGTTAGTTTTAGCTGCAGACACTAAACTTAGTATGTATATTGGTCTCATCAAGCCAGACAACTTTCTAAATTACACCCATTAGCTGCGACCAACAGGAAGTCTGCTATTTTGATTTGAATGTGGATTTTTGGAAAAATATAGCTGTGAATAAATTAATACTACTCCTACAAAACACATCAAATTTACACCAAACTTTGTCAACATGATGCCAACATACTGAAGATGTTAAATTGTGAGCAGATTTGGGATATCTTGAACGGTTTTGATGTTATGATTTATTAAAGTAGCAGTAAAAAACATAACCATAATTTTAAAATGCAGCATCCAAACACTTCAAAATTTTTTACATACATAGAACTAGTCATTCTGAGAAATAAATGCTTAGTTCCGTTGATATAAAAAACTATACTAATAATAGAAAATTAGAAAACTATTAAACATCTGATCTCACTCTAAGTCTCTCAGGCTAACTCTGTGTGTGGGGGGATGGGGTTTTGTGTGTGTGTTAAGTTTGTTTGTGTGTGTGTTAAGTGTGAGTGTTGAGAGTGGGGGTAGTTGGGTGCTTATGTGTGTGTGTGAGAGAGACACAGAGAGACAGAGTGCATTTAAAGTGCATTATCCTAACTCTTCAAAAAAATTTTTACATATGAAAAACAAGCCACATGTAAACTAGACGATGAAGACTATAATACCAAAGATAAACGCAAGATGACGTCATAGGATAAGGAATCTTTTTTCAGCTCATTTTCAGTCTATTTAAAAGCATTTTGCTTTTAACCCTTTCATTGCTGTAACCCTTTAATCCAAACTGCCACAAGGTTACTGTCAATGCATGTACCCGCTGGGCAGCATTTTTCTGATGCCAACAGGGTGGCGAGGGCCTGTCATCGCTGCTTGCAGCTATATTTTTATTTAGTTTTTGTGTATACTTCCTTTATATTTTATTTATTTGTGATGCATATGTATCTGTTTACTCAAGCTTACTTGCACAAAAAAAAAAAAAAAATCAGACCTGTTAACTAGATGTTGGCCACTGAATTAACTCTAACTTGTCAAGTGCGGCATTCAGTGGTCAAATATGTCATGAACATTTCTTTATTATTGCCTCCTAGTGCCCTGGTATTAGTGTGAGGGTCTCATAGTGACGTCTGTAATCTCTCCTGTTCAGCTTTGCAGGATCTGATGTCATAAACCAGAACAGAAACAGCAGCAACAGTAGCCATGGCCACCAGAGCAGAGACAACCAATCGGATAACTGATACAGTAGAATCGCAACAGCAGACACAATCTGAGAAAAGAAAAGAACACAGAGATGTGAGTATCAAAAGCTTTAGCAAACAAAATAGGGACTTTATAGGGAGCTACTGTCCTGCAGAATTCAGCTACAGCCATATTCAAACTAACCTAAACCAGCTAAACAAGTGCTGTGTCTCAGTGTGCCTACTTATACTACACCCTGGGCAGCCGTGGCCTAATGGTTAGCGAGTTGGGCTTGTTATGACAGGAGCAACTTCATTTACATTAAGTGCAGTTTTTTTTTTTGTTGTTGTTATGCTGATGATACTCAGCTCTATACTTCGTCATGGCCCAGCGAAACATACCAATTTGAAAAACTAACCGATTGTGTAGTTGAGATAAAAAAACTGGATCATGAGTAATTTCTTACTGCTAAATTCTAGAACAGAGGTGTTAATTATTGCACCTAAAACCTTCACGTACAACAACCTAAAACACTGTCTAAAACTTGATGGCTGTTCTGTCAATTCTTCTTCATCAGTTAGGAACCTAGGTGTGCTATTTGATACCAATCTTTCCTTCGAAAGCCACATCTCTAGCATTTGTAAAAATGCTAAATGGTTTAGCTCCTCAGTACCTAAGCGAGCTCTTATTACATTATAGTCCCTCATGTCCGCTGTGTTCTCAAAACTCTGGCAATTTGATAATACCTAGAATATCAAAATCAACTGTGGGCAGCAGATCATTTTTATCTAGCGCCCAAAACTGGAACAATCTACCTAACATTGTTCGGGACGCTAACACACTCTGTCAGTTTAAATCTAGATTAAAGACCCACCTCTTTAACTTGCCCTACAAATAATTAATTTCTATAATCCAAATCCATTAAAGGATTGTTAGGCTGCATTAATTAGGTCAACCGGAACCAGGAACACTTCCCATAACACCTGATGTACTTGTTACAGTATGCATCTATGCTAATATTAGTCTGTTTCTTTCTTATTATGACCATTATTCAGGTCACCATAGCCACCAGATCCAGTCTGTTTAGTCGGGAACACGTCAACTAGATGAGCCCAAGAGATAGACCATCAATGAGGAATTTATTAACTAGACGGCCATCGGCGCAAGACCACAGGAACCAGATGACTCCTCTGCAATCTGACTTTGCTGCAACGTGGAACTTTTGCATTATTGACACACTATTGTCCTATTTAATACTGTAAAGTTGCTTTGACACAACCTGTTTTGTTAAAAAGTGCTGTATAAATAAACGTGATTGATTGATTGATTGACTATGCAAATAAGTTCAACAGGAGGATGGAAGGGTGGGCCACACCGTGTTCCCCCACTCTGATTGAACCAGCCAATCACAGCATGGAAATGGAGAAGTGCCAAATTTCAATCTCCTCCTCACTGGAAAGGTGTAAAGGTACCCTTCCAAAAGACACAACCTTTCTGAGTCTCCCATCTGGTGAGACAATAGTAGAAACACCTAGGTTTTGAGTCTCTAGCCTTTTGAGTCCTGTAAGGGTAGAGAAAATAACAGTTACACCGTTCTGAGTCTGTGACCCACAAGGGTGAGACAAGTGCGAGTCTCCAGCTTTTGAGGCAGCGATAGATTTGACCACATTCTGAGCCTTCAGCCTGTGAGGAAAGAGATAATCTACGTTCAAAGTCTTCATCCAGCGAGACAACAACAGATGCAGCATGTCCTGAGTCTCCATCCTAGAGAGACAAAGTGGATTGACCAAGTTCTGAGTCTCTAGACTCTAGAGAGGCAAAGACACACAGACATTTGCAACAAGGTTAAGCTCTGGCAGGGAAACCTTAACTTCAGGTACTTTTGCGGAGAACGTAAATATCACTTCCAAACCTCTTTCAGAGACCTTGGCATTGTTGTATATTATCAGCATATGATTTTCTAAGTTACATTAGATATTATATACACTATATTGCCAAAAGTATTCGCTCACCTGCCTTGACTCGCATATGAATTTAAGTGACATCCCATTCCTAATCCATAGGGTTCAATATGACGTCGGTCCACCCTCTGCAGCAATAACAGCTTCAACTCTTCTGGGAAGGCAGTCCACAAGGTTTAGGAGTGTGTTTATGGGAATTTTTGACCATTCTTCCAGAAGCGCATTTGTGAGGCTCTCAGTTTCCGCTCTAATTTATCCCAAAGGTGTTCTATCGGGTTGAGGTCAGGACTCTTGCGCAGGCCAGTCAAGTTCATCCACACCAGACTCTGTCATCCATGTCTTTATGGACCTCGCTTTGTGCACTGGTGCACAGTCATGTTGGAAGAGGAAGGGGTCAGCTCCAAACTGTTCCCACAAAGTTGGGAGCATGGAATTGTCCAAAATGTCTTGGTATGCTGAAGCATTCAGAGTTCCTTTCACATCAGATTGCCAGATGGAGAAGCGTGATTCGTCACTCCAGAGAACGCGTCTCCACTGCTCTAGAGTCCAGTGGTGGCGTGCTTTACACCACTGCATCCAACGCTTTGCATTGCACTTGGTGATGTATGGCTTGGATGCAGCTGCTCGGCCACACTTTATCTGTAGATTACGGCCAGATCCGGGCCAAAGGAAATTTGCTAACTGGGACTTGCATAGAAAGAGTTTTTGAAAACCGCTTAAAATGGTTAAAAAATGGTTACAAAAAAAACAAGACTATGAAATCGGGATTACTATGTTACATCAAAGCCCATTTTAAGAAATGTAAGATGATTTTTCTAATGGCTTCGACTGTTATCTTTTACATCAAGACAACCTGTATGTTTTACCACACCACAGAGCAGTGAAAAGCACTGAAAACGTGAAAAATGCTTTATAAACGTTTTCACAAATCAATCTCTATCTAAAATAAGTGATTTTGTATTAACCCGGATTGCCTGATTATTGGAATCGGTCGGAGGGCGACGCAAACACCACGTTCAACAAAGAAAAATGATCTAACTCGACGCTTTTCTCGATCAAACAAATAACTAAACATCTAATAACTACAATTGCTGACACATAATCATGAATATTTAAATAAAATTACTTTAAAATGCCAAAATATCACTTACCTGAAGCACTTGTGTGACGGAAATATTTGGAAACAGCTCCACCTATGGGTCGTGAGATACCAAAAATGCTTATAACATTCAAACAGTTCGAAAATCATTATATTGGTGTCAATGGATTCCTTGAGTCATGCCGAATCTGAGGATATAAATTTTAAGTTGAACCGTGTGTCCGCCATTTTGAAATGTGTCATAAATTGCAAAATCTTGTGGACCATTTGACATATCTGCACAAAAATCGGTAGGGATCATCAACAGCATGTCCCAGAGGTACCTGAGAACCCATTATATACTACTTCTATTCCATACCCACCAGCCTCTGCTTAAAATTCACTCTGTGTTTACCACAATTAATACAATCCTCTCTTTGAAGGATGCTCTCGTGGCAGATGTTGTGCCAAATTTCAATTCCCTCCCAAATTATTAACCAGGAAACCTGTTTGAACAGTAACTGCTACCAGCTTTCTTTCTGGAATTTAATCCAGCACAAAAAAAAAAATCTGATCAGGTGCTACTAGAGATCTGCATTAAATCAGACCTCCAGCTCAGTGGGTGGGCCTGTGCTTTTAATCATGAGGTTGTGGGTTAAAAAAAAAATTATGCTCTTACTGCATATTTACATCTACATTTTTTTGCACTGTATAATTTATTTCATAACCTCATAACTGCATTCTGAGCCACATTTCATTCTTGTTTGCCTTTATTTTCAGCTCATCTACCTGTTCCTAACATTACCAGAGACTGTTCTTCATCATCTTCATATTGTTCACTGGTGTGTTCAGTGGTGAATGTGAGTGATGTGACTCTCTCCTGGTACAAAGGAAACAGTTTATTGTCCAGCATCAGTGTGTCTGATCGCAGCATCAGTCTCTCTCTACCTCTGGAGGTGGATTGTCTGGATGATTCCTACAGCTGTGTTGTGGCTTATTCATTCACCAACCAGACCACACATCTCACCAACACTCAACTATGTCAACCCTGTCCAGGTACATGTGACAGTCTTTCTAGATTTTCACTGATTGCTCCTTTATGAGAAATGTCATTCTAAGTATTATTTTAAATTAATTTAACATCACTTTACTGACATCTCATCTTGACTTTTCTATCAGCTGAGATGCTTTCATTAAAATAAAGGGAAATATTTTTCCCTCCAATGATGAAACAGGAAACTAGTTTGTAAAGATTAATTCATTTGTCATTTTCATTGTGTGCCAAATATTGTACAGAAATTACACACTTCAACTTCTATAATAAATGTCCTTCACTGGTAAAATTTTCATTGTGTTCTTTTATTTCCTTAGATTGCACATTCTGTTGTCATGCTACTGAAGCTGTGACTCGATTGGTCATCTCTGCTGTGGTGGGCGTGGCTGCTGCTTTTATTATGGTGTATGACATCACATCCATTTTCACTTCAGGGGTTTAACGAGAGTTGTCTGTCAAGTTAGGAGCGCTATACTGCATCATTACACAAACAGACTAACGTTGTTTATCATGTGCATAGTCTCCAAACTTTTGATCACCATTTATGTTTAGATAGCCAGTGGCGTACTGCATATCTTAGAGTTTGTAAAATACACACGGATGTCTATGGAAGCAGTAATAACGATCCATTCGAGTAATTTGCCGACGTGTTTGATTCATATCAGATACACATACTCTAAGCCACTTACTTGCATGTATTTTGGGAGAAACAGGTGAATTTACGCGCTGTAAATCCGGCTGACAGGACTCTCTGAACGGCAGCGCGAACAAACTTGGCGGCGCCCATCTCACCTTATAGATCACGATCCAGATCAATTATAAAGGTTTTAAAACGGCAAAATACACTCATTTACACGTATTCGTGAATCGAAATATCAGATAGTTGAAGACATGGTTAGCAAGTGTGTGAATATTTTGAATAAAAAAGGAGAAATTAAATAAAAGCGATACCTCTGTCATACAGCGCTATAGTGGCTGCGGTGTGTCACGTGACAATCATGACGCGTCGCCATGGTAACAATAAAGGGAACGTTCTAAAACAGTGGTTCTCAACCTTTTTTGGGCCAGCGCCCCCCTACCCATTATCCAGGCCCCTCACCGCCCCCCATCAAATAAATCATAGTCTAACTGTCCTCACTGAATATTAAAGTTGATTATTATTATTTTGTGTTTATAATGAGGACTGATATTGTATTTACAGTAATTCAAATGTATGGAGTCATTATGATTTTTAGGAAATTATTTTATTTCAAGGATGCATTGAATTGATCAAAAAAGACAGTGAAGTACTTTTTTACAGTAAATTATTTTAAAATAAGTGTAATAACATTAATTTACAGAGTTTTTGAGCATGTTGGTGGTTTTCATTGCTATAGCTTCAGTGTTGTTGAGATGCGGATATATCTTGTTGCCCCAAATTTAAAAAGACTAAATAAAAATGACATAGTGGACATTGTTATTTTGGTGGGTAAATCCCACATTTACACATAAACCCTATTTCATAGATTTGGTGAGAATATTTCAAAGTTTACTTAAGAAAAACTAAGTACAACCCTAATTCTAGAAAAGTTGGGACATTTTGTAAAATTATAAAATCTGTGATTTGTTCATTCTATTTTACGTTTATTTAATTGACAAAAGTACAAAGAAAAGATTTCCAAAGTTTTCACTGACCAACTTAAATGTATTTTGTAAATATAAACATTTATTTATAAAATATTTATTCATTGATTGATTTTAAGTGTTCATCCCACTTCAAAAAAAGTTGGAAAAGTGGCAAAATAAAAGTGAAAAGGTTATAGAATAACCAAATAAACTGGTGTAGGTGAATTAATAATAGGTGAAATAATAGGTGAGGGTATCATGTGTGGCTATAAATGTAGCTTCTCAGTCTTCGCAAGCAAAGCTGGATCATGGCTCAAAATTTGATTATATTAACAAAATAAAACTAAGTTGGCCAGTGAAAACATTGGATTTTTTCTTTGTACTCAAGTCAATTAAATAAAGGCTAAAGAGAACAAATGACATATTCTTAATTTTATGGCATTTCACAAAATGCCCCAACTTTTAATTGGGGTTGTAGAAAATTACTATTTTAGTACTGTCCTGATTTATATATTTGGTATAGTCAATTCAATTTCAAATCTTGTTTTGTTTTTTGTTTTTTTTTTTTGTTTTGTTTTGTTTGTTTTTTTTTTTTTTTTGTCAGTGTGTTGTGCCAGCTATAATAAAAAATGTTTCTTAAGCAACAATCAGCATAATTTCTGAAAGATCATGTGACACTGAAAGCTGTAGTAATGTACTGTAGCTTAGCATGAGAAGAATATATACATTTATTTATTTTTTAATGTCACTGAATAGCACATGACATTCATCACATTTTTGATTTATCATTTTAAGTATCATTATCATTAGAAGCAAAAAAGGAGCAAAAAAGCCACGTGGATAACCCAGGCTATATTTGTGAGCTTTGAGTAAACTCTTTAGAAATTTGGTATTCAAACCAACCGCAGCCAATCAGCAAACAAAAAGTATTAATTTTTCTAAACAAGAAAAAACATCTCTTGCTTCATCGTGTCTAAATGCTTGCTATTGTTTTGACCCAGCAGCTGCGCTACAGAAAGTCAAGCAAACACTGACGTACTGAAGTCGTTGCTAAGGAAATGATACACCGTCAAGTCTAGGAGCGGGAGTATTGGTGTAAACTAGCAGCAAACACCACTACTACACAGGCCGCGAACAGCGCGACACGTGTGTTAAAGCGCATAGATCCCGTTATAATCTGTCATTCAGTAACAACTGAGCGCGAGCGCTACAATAAACGGATGCCGCGCTCTATTTCTGCCTGCGGGATTCCACACGCCGGCGTTACAGACAAGTTGAACGATAGATATAGAAAGTGCGTTTTTACGTATCCAGTAAAGACAGTTAGGATGTGGCAGACCATTTTCTTTCGCAAGTTTCAGCTCATACATCTTTGGTGTAAACTCGTCTTGACCAAACGCCCCCCAGGAACAGCTCAACGCCCCCCTTTCAGAAATATTACTTCCAGCGCCCCCCGATGCTGTCCGAGCGCCCCCTGGGGGGCGGTACCGCCCCCGTTGAGAAACACTATTCTAAAATAACGGTCGCCTGAAAAACTCACTCTGGGGCGTCAGATAGAATATTTTAAACTCACCAGTGAAAAGGTTAAAAGTGTCTAATGTGACATTTTTGGCAATGCTGAAAGCAACAATCAATTTAAGCAAATATATGATAAAACTGCGAACAAACAAGTGTTTTCCATGACTAATATCCAAAATTTAGTTTTAACAATGTTAAAAAGGTTTCATATTTATGAATTAGATTATAAAATTCTATTTCATTAAGAGTGCAGTGCAATTCTGCGCTTCTGAATGGCTGTGACCTCACGTGACTTACGTCTGGTGTGGACAGCTAAATCGCTTGTCAGGAACTAAGACTGTTTAGTTGTGCCATCTTACAACCAATATACAGTAAATGTAAGTCAAAGTGTTGCCTATGTAACCAGTTAAAACCTGAAGTGGCGATGAGGTCTTAAAATGTATGGTAAGAGTCTTAAAAAGGTCTTAAAAAGATATTACATTTAACTCATGATTCCTGTACATACCCTGGAGTAACAGCTCACTACCAGTTACAAAAGACACTGTGACAGTCTGTCATAGGCAAATTTAGTTGCATTTTCATAAATTAATTTCTTAAATTATCCTTTGACTATGTTCTGGTCATCATCATTATTTTAATTAAAAAAGCTCCATGTGAAGCAGATCTGCTCTACCAGTATTGTGTTGTCAAATTTTATTTCATTTGTCATGTGCATCAGTATTGTATTTGCACACTACATGTGCAAAGTGTAAAATAATCCAAACACATTGTTCTGATTCATTATTGATGCATTATTGTGATCCAGCACAGAGCTGGTTTGGTTCATTAGAACTCATTAGAATTTGAAATCCTTATGGAGAAAATGAATTGGAAAAATACTTCCATAGTATATGTGTCAGTGTATGTTCCCCTTTAGTTTCTTTGTTTCCTTATTTGGTTATGTTTCCTGTTCTTGTTTAATTTGATTCTCTGCACCCTTGTTTGTTACCATGGATACTAATTTGACCACACCCATTCCCTTGTTAGTTTCCAAAGTTACTCATTAGTCCCTCTTTTGGTTGTATTTATAGCCCTGCCTTTCCTTAGTTTCTTTGTCCTGTCTCTGTTTTACAATACAATGCAATACAATATTTATTTATAAAGCACATTTAAAAACAACTAGAGTTGACCAAAGTGCTGAACATAGTAGAATAAAAGAAAAATCTTAGACGTAAAATTAGCACAACAAAGGTATCAAAAAAAAAAAAAAAAGAAAACAATAAAAGCAACAATAGAATAGAGATCAAGGGGTACTGAAAGCAAGAGAAAAAAAGATATGTCTTTAGAGCAGATTTGAAGGCAGAGAGAGAGGGGGCTAATCTAACATGGAGCGGAAAACTGTTCCAGAGTTTCGGACCAGCAGTTGCAAAAGCTCGATCTCCTTGTTTTTTAAGTCTAGATCTAGGCACAACAAGTAAACCAAGATCACTGGATCTCAATGTTCTAGAAGGGGTGTATGGATGGAGCAGATCTGTAATGTACTGAGGGGCAAGATTATTAAGGGCTTTATAAACGAATAATAGAATTTTAAAATCAATTCTATATTTAATAGGTAGCCAGTGCAGTGAAAATAAAATAGGAGTAACTGACTCATATTTATGGGTGCCAGAGAGCAATCTAGCAGCTGCGTTTTGCACTAGCTGTAGACGAGAAAGAGAGGACTGAGAAACACCATAATAAACAATACTCACAATAATCTAAATAATAATAATCTAAACGAGTTGTAGAAGCCATTTCTATGGAAGTAATAATATTTTGAGTTTATTTAGTAAAATCTGAAATAAAGCCTGTGTTGCAAATGAAACGTAGAAATTGGAATATAAACAGTTAACCAGTGATGTAGCATAACGTAATTTGATTGGCTGTTAGATTTAGTATGAAAGAAATAGAACCCCGCGAATCAGTCAGAAGCCACTGGACTTTTGAGCAACACAGTCTTTTGACCTATGCAAAACTGCAAGTTAATTTGTAAGAAAAGTAAATGTCCTAAGTTTTTATGCTTTAAGATTTATAATTAAACAGTCAAACGAAGAACTTTGGATTCAAGACTTTTATTCACTGACCTTTTTTGTGTTGAGTACAAAAGAACTCGGAAGTCCTAAGCTAGTGAGTCGGCTTATTGCGCTCACACGAGTTGTTACAAAGGCATGGATCACTGTTTGAAAGTTACTCTGTGATAAGAAAGGTTTCACTTTAGAAAGGAGACGAAGATGAAAGAAGCATGATTTTACTACAGCACTGATCTGTTTATCAAACTTCAGGTTTTGATCAAACAGAACGCCCAGATTTCTAGCACACTGAGTTTCATATGAGCCCAGAGAACCACAATCAACATTTAACACACAATTTTCTTTGTCCCCGAATAGGATTATTTCAGTTTTATTTTCGTTTAAATTTAGAAAATTGCTTGAGAGCCAAAGCTTTAGTTCTTCTAAACAGGCCAACAGTGGTTGTAAGCCATTTTTATCATTATGCTTTAAAGGAAAATAGATCTGAGTGTCGTCAACGTATAAATGAAAGGATACTTTATGTTTATTAAAAATGGAAGCCAGGGGGAGCATATACAAGGTGAACAATACTGGCCCAAGGATTGATCCCTGTGGAACTCCACAGTTAAGAGGTATTCTAGAAGAGGTCTGTTGATCAATCCTAACACTAAAACATCTGTTGGTCAGATAAGAACGAAACCACTTTAAAACTGTGCCACGAAGGCCCACAGATGTCTCTAAACGTGTCAACAGGACCTCGTGATCAACCAAATCAAAAGCAGCACTCAGATCTAATAAAACTAAAGCCACGGATTTACCAGAATCAGTTTCTGTGAAAATATCACTCAAGACTCTCAAAAGGGCAGTTTCAGTGCTGTGTAAAGCCTTGAAGCCAGACTGAAACATCTCATGAAAAGAATTAACAGTTAAATAAGATTGTAGTTGAGTCAATACAACTTTCTCAAGAATCTTTGAAATAAAGGGTAGATTAGAAATAGGACGAAAATTGAAAAAAGAAGTAGGATCCAGATTTGGTTTTTTAAGATATGGCGTCACTACAGCACATTTCAGACTATTAGGGAAAGAACCAGTAGACAAACATTTGTTGATAACCAACAGCAAACCAGGATCAACTGTATCCAAAATTTGTCTAAAGAACAGATAGTTGGTTTTAAATGACCAACAATTTCATTACAAGAGGTCAAGTCAATATAGGCTCAAACTTAGACCAGGTAGAAGAACATAGTGGTACATCATGCAAAATGTATGCTGAACTAGACAGCTGTGATCTTAATGTTGTAATTTTCTCAACAAAAAACTTACCAAAATTATTACAGAGAGAAACAGAGGGCTCTAGAATTGAATGCACAGAAGGATTTAAAACAGAATTAATAGTAGAAAAAAGAACTTGAGGTTTGTGACAATTATTTGTGATAAGTTCAGACAGATATTAGCATTTTGCAGCCTTTGCAGCTTTCTGGAACATGTTGTAGGAGTTCCTCAAAACTTCATAAGAAACCTGCAGTCTGTCCTTCTTCCATTTGCGTTCAGCCTGCAGACAAGTCCGTCTCAATGCACGTGTAGTTTCAGTGTGCCAGGGCACAGGTACAGGCTTATGATTTTTATACTTCAAGGGTGCAATAGTGTTCATAATATCAGCACAGGTGGAATTAAATAGATTAAGATGTGCATCAGCGTCCAGGTTAAGCAGAGAAGAGTCTGACTCCAGTGAGTTACAAACCTCACGGTAGGCTACAGAGAATTCTTCACTAGAATGTTGACTAAGACAACGAGTAAGACGTGCCAGTGGTGGATTTCTGAGGATTCGGCCCATAAGAGGGACTGTACAAAGAACTGGCCTGTGATCAGAAAAGGAAGCACTACTGATTTCAATGCTTGAAATAGAAAAACCATGAGTTAAAATCAAATCAAGGGTATGTCCATGGATGTGTGTTGGACCAGAAACCCATTAAGTAAAGTCAAAAGAGTCAATCATATTTAAAAATTCTGCAGTGCATGGTTTTGAAGGACAGTAAATGTGAATGTTAAAATCACCCAACAGCAGTATTTTTTCATGCCTGATAACTAAATCCCCCAGTAACACAGCAAGTTCACTTAAAAAGTCTTTATTATAGAAAGGAGGGCGGTATATTAGAGCAATTGTAACAGGGTTTACTAGAACTAATTGTAAAAGTTGCACCTCAAAACTGTTGTATGAGCCAGTGGACAAAGAGCGACAGTGAAAAGTATCTTTAAAAACAGAAGCAAGGCCACCCCCGCGACCCGACATACGCGGGGAATTTAAAAAATTACAGCCGCGAGGCACCAGTTCTGAAAATGGAAATGACTCGCCGGGCTTTGACCAAGTCTCCGTGATACATAGAAAATCCAGCGCTTGCGAAGTAAAAAAGTCATTTAAGAGGAAAGTTTTATTTACCAGTGACCGGGCATCGATAAGAGCAATCTTCAGCTGCGATGTAGTTTTCTCCAGCTGTGTTTCACGGCACACCGGACGCAGGTTGTGAAGATTCGCACCGCCACGACGAGGACGAGAGAAAATCCGAGCAGGTGTAGAAAAGAACCCAGGGAGAATAGGGCGAAGACGTCGATATGGACCATCCAAGGGACACTGACCAGCAGTGGATTGATGCACGGACTCAGTTCCCCGAGGGAGAAAAGCATGTTGCGGGTAATAGATCCGAAGCAGGGCCATTCTGCGTCGAACGGTGATACCCCCGCGCTTGCTGCGCCTTCTCCGGCGTCTCCGGCGAGGTAGGTCTACTTGAATCCGACACGGGAATCCATAGGGAAAAGATGAAGGTGGAAGGCTAGCATGCGGTCCACACACATTACATGTGAACAGAGCATCAGTGACGGTACTGCGAATGTCCAGTAATGTCGAACGGTCATAGTTTTCTCCTAGATTTTTTTCATGTAGAGTTATTAAAACTTTGTTTGTTTGGACTCCTTTGTGCTCTTTCGAGTTTCTCACCCTAACAACCCGTATCAAACTTTTTGCACTTTATTTGCATGTTTGAGTTGGATGTCATATTTACGGTTGCTTTTTTTCTTATAACAGAATGCGAATAAATGTAATAGTCTGCTGTTTTAAATAAACTGTTTGAATATTATAAATTATCATTATTTAAGCAAATTATATTTTCAGTTAAAAGACAGCTTGATAAGCATAAACCAGTGTTATTTTAGTATCATTAATATACTAGAGTAGTTGTCATTCAAAATTTGAAGTGGTTTGGCGTAATTCATATTTTCCTTTTTCATTTGAATTTCGATTTAAACTTTTCTAAAATTTCTTTTAAGTTATTTTCACTCATTAGATGACAGGTCTCTTGTGTTAGTTAATGATCCACATGACGTAAAACATCAAATATTTCATTTCTGCTTTAAACGATTGCAAAAAAAAAAAAAAAAAAAAAAAAAAAAATGTCAGAAATATTATATCATTTTGTTGATTAAATGTTGAATTTACTTATTTTAAAGTACCTACCTGATGAGATTTAAAAAAAATATATATATAATATATATATATATATATATATATATATATATATATATATATATATATATATATATATATATATATATATATATATATATATAAAGATTAGCTATATCACTGTAGTTTGGTCTTAGTTGTTTGAGATCCCCTGCATTTAGACTCTCTTTTTGGTTCACATATAGACCTTTTACCTGAGTAAACAATTTACAAATTCTAACTTCCGATTGAATGCTCTTCTATTCCGGTCTCAATAGGAACTGTTGTGGCAAAATAAAAATGACACTCACCGCTTAGGAGACAAACTCACTCAGTTGTCTTTTCATAATTTTTTCATAAGTTGCAAAGAAGGTCAGACAGTCATACAGAAACACAGGTTACTGCAAAGTGCCACCAAGAAGGGAGGGCTCACTCCAACTTATATCTCTTCCCCAGATTTCAAGGTTACATCTCCTAACCGGTAACTTTACACACATAGTAAGAGTCAGATAAATACATTCTGCTACGTCATACTCCCAAGATTCAAATCTTTATTTTTAGGGCCCCGATACCCTTCTCTCACGTCATTTTCACAGCAGGTACAGATAAGTAAAATTAATTTTTCTTCCGCAGAACCCATTCAAATAGGTCCCATCTGTTTTTAATGTAGCTAACGTCGGCAGCTTCGTTATCTGCACACTCATTAAACTTTGAGGAGTGAGGCACTGACTGTCATAGCAACTTTGCAAAGTGATGGCGCTGTGGAGCCATGTGCTTTTTAACAACATTTTAATAGGTTTAACATTAGCTTTATCAGTCGGAATATACGCCAATTTTGACTAGAAACACTGGAGACTGAAAATGCAAAGCCATCACGTAAGCAAAGTTTGGTTTCATTTCTTTGACATGTACTATCCGTAGCCTGTTTGTAGCCAAGATGTAGCTCGTAGTCAGACTCATAGTCAAATCTGATTGATTGTAGTTTTTGGCTCTGAATTAGATGGGCTACATGTAGTCTGCTTTTAGCCTACCCTAATTTTAGACCAGCGATGAGCATGGCCAAAATAGTCTTAAAATCGTTTACATGTAATGTTTGCCTACACAGCTTATTACTAAGTGCAAGTAAACTTTTGAAAGATTTAAATTTGCATTATTTTATATTTTATTTCATTATTTTATAGCATTATTAAATATGCCAAAAATAATGCTAGTTTAAATGTTTCAACAGTTTACTTGCATTTAATAATATAATGTCACGCATCCCACAAGCTGTTAAATGTAATATTCATAAACATCATACAATATTATTTGACTGTCTTTCATTTTATAAATAAATATGCAATTACAATTACATGACTACTGGCAATGCCAGACTTGAAAGTCAGTAGAGAGATTGAGGTCTCTGCAGGGCAAAAGAAGGCGTTTCTGAATTTCTGGGTGTTTTCAAACCGCAGGGTGTTTCTAAATCATGCAATCAAAATGACCCCCCTTACCTAACC
This sequence comes from Cirrhinus mrigala, assembly GCA_036247105.1. Classification (NCBI taxonomy): domain Eukaryota; kingdom Metazoa; phylum Chordata; class Actinopteri; order Cypriniformes; family Cyprinidae; genus Cirrhinus; species Cirrhinus mrigala. The sequence continues at coordinate 40,204,823 of CM070028.1, read as the reverse complement.
CCACCCCTAAACCTACGGTCACTATGATGTCAGCCAATCAGGTAACATGGTCTAAAAACACCCTGATCTGGTAACTCCCATTACTTTCCTGCAGAGACCTATACTTGTTAGTAGAGATCACTATTGCAAGATCCCGTGACAGTTCCGCAGTTTTGTTTTTACATGAGAGAGCTCTAAGTTTACCTGTCGGAGAGCAACGGGCAAAAAAAAAAAAAAAAAAAAAAAATTGAAGGACATTCCTACTTGGCTTTGTAAGTATCTGTGTTTTCGTTTTGACATATGTTCATTGTTTTCATTGTTAAAATGCGTAGGGACCATGACATTTTAGTGAAGGGAGCAGATGGTAGCTGATAGTGATCCACATGGACTGGGCATCACCAGCATGCATGTGATCAGAGGATTAATTGCAAAATTTAATAGATAATAGAGTGAAAGTATATCATTTGTATGTGTTTACAAACTCAAGTGATATTGAAACAGCGCAAGAGAAGGCGAAAGAGCAAATAACAGAACAAACACAGCTTTGACAAAGATTATTCTATATTAATTTATACAGTGAACACACATTCAGAAGAACTGGACAAACTGAGGAGGAGTTTCAACATCTGGAAAAAAGGTTCCGAGCAGCAATGGTTAAAAATAAATAAATAAATAAATAAACTCACCAATGCAACATTTCTTCTCTAAAGCTCTCATCTTTGACAAAGTCAATCATTTATTTTAACTATTATATTGATTGATTCATATATTTATGATTGAACAATGGCTTGTTACATACAGAGAACGCATGAGCTAATTAAATAGAATATCTTTGTCACTGTACAAGTACAATAAGATTTAGTTTGAAACTTCCAAATTGATACTAAACCTTCTAAATTATATACAATGGCAATATGAAATTTTCAATTATAAAATGTTTGCAGCAGTATTAAAATAGTGCTTAGATGTGCAATGCAGCATTAAAACATAAACAGTACAATCAGAAAACATAATGTAATAAAAACAGTATGGGTTGTTACGAAATCAGTTGTGCCAGACAATTTTGCACACTTGTACACTAAAATACTACCTGCCTGACATTGGCATGTGTTATTCTGGTGTCAAAGTTGTGCAGAACTGAAGGTAGAAACCTCAAAGATGGTGCCAGAAGGATGCTGGACAGGTACAGCCTTCAAAACATGCCACATTAATCAAACATTGTGGTGTCAACACTCAATAAGTTCCAACGCAAATCAGAATTTTAAAAATAATTCCTTTACTGGTTATTCTGAAATGTCAAACTTTGTCCACAATTAACAACCTCAATCTATATTACATTTTAGAGTTTAACAAAAAATCCCTCATATCCAAATTCAACACTAAGGGGGGTGGTCCATTGCAGAAGGAGGCATTTGAAAAGACTGGACTGTTCTCAGTCATTAGAGGTATGAATATACAACACAAAACATTTACCAGAGAGCTTCTCTCTTTTTTTACACACTGAATGGTGATGCACAATATTATCTTGTTTTTGTTTTTAGTGTGCATCCAAGTAAAAGAGAATGATTCTCTGTCACTATTAGTGTAATTAAAGTAAAAAAATAAATAAATAAAATAAATAAATAAACAGGCAAAAAAGGCTTTTCTTGTGCTATTTTTGTTTCTTATTTGGCAGATACAGTGACCAACTTCCTGGCAGCTATCTATCTATCTAAGCCTAGCAACTAGAATCATGCTAGTAACTTGCTAATCATGTAAGAATCATGCTAGCAACATGCTCATGACATGCTAATCATGTTAAAAACATGCTAGCAACATGCTAACAAAATGCTAATAATGCTAGAAACATGCTAGCAACAGGCTAATCAGGCTAGAAACATGCTAACAGCATGCTAATCATGTTAGAAACATTGCTAGAAAAATGCTTGCAACTTGCTAATCATGCTAGAAACATGCTAGCAACTTGCTAATCATGCCAGAAACATGCAGTCATTTGCTAATCATGCTAGCAACATGTTAACAACTTGCTAATCATGCTAGAAACATGTTAGCAACATGTTAGTAATTTGCTAATCATGCTAGAAACATGCTAGCAACTTGCTAATCATGCTAAAACATGCCAGTAATTTGTTAATCATGTTAGCAACATGTTAATAACTTGCTAATCATGCTAGAAACATGCTAACAACTTGCTAATCATGTTAGAAACATGCTAGAAACAGGCTAACAACTTGCTAATCAACCTAGCATGATCATCTATCTATCTGACAGACTGTATTGCCTTCAAAACATTTAAACTTTAACCTTTTAAAACTACTTTAAACTATTTCAGACTGAAAACCATCAAACTTAAAACTTTTTAAAACATTTTAAACTTTTTCAAACTTTTTCAAACTTTCTGGTCCAGCTTTCTCAAGCCAACTTAAAGTTTGTCTTGACAAACCTTCTTATCTAGTTCAGTACTCAAATGGTATACCTATCCAATATAGTGGAATACTGCAATAAGTTTAGTAAGCCACACCTATTGTTCAAACATTTTTTTATTTATTATTATTATTATTATTAGGGGGCTGAGTCCCCCTAAAATGAAAATCCTAGAATTGCCCCTGGTGCCATACTTGTTGTCATGTATTCTTATGATGCTGCATGTTTGTTAAGGCATTTTCCCATCTTTACAGCGTGCATACAATCACTGAAAGCTGAGTCTGATGAAGAAGTTAAGTATTTTCTGCATGAAAAACAAACTTCTTCCTGCTTCCACAGAGTATTCCAACCACTCTTGTGACGTATACCGTGATGCAACAAATGACCGTTGCTGGTTGTAGCAAAGGCAAAGAGGAAAACGTCTTTACCTGATTTGGTTTATCGTCACCAAGTTCGAGAGGCACTCTTGGCGCTGTAAATTTTGCTTTTATGTGGACTTTATAAGGCCAGTTGATATCTGCTGTACTTTAAACCTCACATAGCAGGAAAAACTGAGACTTTGGAGAAGGTGATAAGCTCTGCAAGTACAAGAAAAAACAGCCTTGCTCTCTGCATGTTTCTGTGGATGGACACAGAGACGTTTAGAGGTAGTTCACCCAAAAATTTAAATTCTGTCATATACTCGCCCTCACGTCATTCCAGAAACACAACTTAAGATATTTTTTAGTGAAACCTGAGAGATTCCTGTCAATCCATTGAAAGTTCAGATAACTAAAAGCTTAAAATGTCCCAAACAAAAATCATAAAGATGTTTTAAAGGCATTCCATATGATTCAAGTGTTTGTTTGTTTGTTTGTTTGTTTTTTTTCCTGTAAAGAGAAATGATTGCTTTATATGATGAAAAAAGGGAGGGAAATTAATATCTTTTTTTTTTTTTAACGGTAACCAAGATCGAATGGATTTGAACTACAGGAGAGTGAGTAAATGATGACATTTTTCATTTTTGGGTGAACTATTTCTTCAAAATGAAGATAGGAAACCCTCATGCACACTTGAAAGTCTTTGGATGCCTTGATGCTTTCACGTTCCTGAAAATAAAGCTAAAGATGATTTTTCTCCATTGAACTTATGTTTTTGAAAAGCTCCAAATATGAGGATAATTGTTTTGGCTGATTTATAAAATGGATTGAATTCTGTTTACAATATTGGCCTTGCATTCTAATGTATTTTTCAAATGTATTCATCCAAATGTGAGAGACATTTTTCTTTTCTTTTCTTTTTTTCTTTTTTAAAGTTAATGCAAGTTCATCTGAAATGTCAGTGGCTTTTTTCAATGGCACATTGATGATGCATTTCTGTTGTAAATTGTTGTAAACTGTTGTAAATACTTTTTCAAATTTCTACACAATGCTAAAAGTGGAAATTATGTCAATGAGTGTTGAAGACTCCCGTGTGATGTAATAAACATTTTTTAAAGTTTGACTCTCAAGAGTGTAAAAAGGCTTCATTGTTTCCAAACAGTAATTCAGTGACATTTACCACAGTATCCCATTCTGGAGACGAAGAAATTGCTTAATATGTGCAATTTAGATTTGTATTTATCTGGATATTTTGTTTTAAAATATGTAAAAAAAATTAAGTTAATCAAATAAATTTAGTGATAATTTGTGTTATAATAATGTAAAAAATATATTTAATTGAAAGCAAATTTTTAGTTTAAGCTGACTATAGAAATCAGATTTTGTCAAACTTAGGGTTAGAGTTAGTCTTACTTCACTTTTTTTTTTTATTTCATTTGAAAAAAAGTGAACCGATTACTTGTAACAGGTTGTTTTCAGTATATACTTAGTGCAAATTGTAGCAGATATTTGCACCTCTGTATTTTAAAACAGTATGCAATATTAACATATTGAGTGTAAATTACCATTTTTATTAGGCTAAATATTAAATGCATGTCACCATATTGAGACAGTAAAGCACTCTATGCACTGATAAACTCTTTGTTATTATAATATCCTTTTCAAATATTTCCTTAATTTAAAAAAAAAAAAAAACACCTTTCAAATCTGATATTTGATGGGAAGAGGGAGAAGAATGAGTTCAATAGGCGGATTCGAACTAATGTCAAAAGTCATCACCATGTGCATTACGTCTTATGCCACTGTTTCAATTCATGCATCTATTGTAATTTTGTCTGTTTCAGCCAGACATTGGTGGGTAGAGATACTGTAAATAGCTCTGATTTACAGGAAAAGACAATATCCAGGATGTGTATGGGTTTGTGCTTTTATTTGAATGGGATAATCCCAGGATAATAATTCTTTGTATGCGCCTTATTCTTTAACACGGAAGTAAACCCATGGGCGAGACTTCTGGTTCATTAGCAGCTATAGGGAAATAACAAGAAGAAACCTGCATTAAATGGTAAAACTGTTTGCACTACAAACCAATGTGTTTGTAATTAAAATCATACATTAAAATAACATGGTAAGACATGCCAATTTGCAATATCAAGCAGCAAAACGAGCTTTTTGTACAGTGGGACACCGTGAGACCAGAAGCCAGACCCGTAAAATTTACAAACGGCCACGCCCACTCTTACAGGAAAAATAAGGTGGATATAGGATGATTATTTGTGTAAGATAATTTTAGGATAATTATTCTTTGTATAGGATAATTATTGGTGTCTTCTATGTACAGGATACAGTTTCTTTTTCTTCATAATGATGTCTGTTTCTCTGGCACACTTGACAGTTTCTTAATTATTAGGCTACTGGCTCAATTCTCAAAATTATTATTATTTTTATTATTATTATTATTATCATTATTTTATTTTATTGTTTTTCTTAAAACGGGATTTTCAGACTCCTGAAGAACTAGTTTCTTATTCACACTAGACTTACATTTCTTAGTAATTTACATGTCTTGGCACATGTGCGTCAAAGAGTAAGTACAACTTTCTGTTTACATGGGCTATATTTATTAAAATATTATATAAAAAGTGTATAAATATGTCGGCGCCGTTGCGCTCCGGGCGTCGCGTGTTCGAATCCCGACTCGAGGACCTTTGCCGATCCCTCTTCCACTTCACTTCCTGTCAATTCTGATCTGTCCTGTCACAATAATAAAAGCAAAAAAGCCAAAAGCCAAAAAAAGATATAGAAATATTATTGTTAACCCTGCCTGGTTTAAATGTTTGAAAATAATTAACAGTTGAGAACATTTGTTAGAATTTTTAAAAATCAAAAAGTAATTAAAAGTGTTCAGTTGCATTACTTTAATAAAGTTATTTAAATAGTTACACTACTTAATACATTTTAAATAGGGTAACTTGTAATTTGTAACCTATTACATTGCCTCCCAGAAAACGCTGGCACGCCGACAGCATTTTTAGATTCGTCGGCTTGCCGATGGAGTGCCGACAGTGGTCCAACCGTGTGAAGCCGCTGAATTTGTGCGCTGGCGGGCCGCCAGTTCATTGTTGAGATAGCGGAATGCAAAGAGAAAAAAATAAATAATCACGAGGAAAAGAATGCAACGACTGAAAAGAGCTCTCAGATATTCTTGTTATAACCTCATAGTAAATGACTCGTGTCATATAAGATTTCTGGTTCAGGGTAATCGCAGTAGCTAGTAACTGTGATAATAACTTTTATGGGTAATTAGATTAATTGCACCCTGAACCAGAAATCTTTCTGACTCGATCTTATATTACGACACTCTCGTGTCATAATATAGGATATTTCAGGTTAAGGGTGCGGCTCAGAAAAACGGTTCGCTGACTAACACACGGAGAACGCAGGACTTCATTAATATTGTGTGTTTGCCATTGATCCGTTTTTCTGAGCCTCACCCTGAACCAGAAATCCTATATATTATGACTCGACTTGTGTCATGTATGTTATATTATAATACGACTAAGAAAAACGGATCGCTGACGGACACTCGGAGGACTTTACTACGGATCATCTATATTCACTCTACATCAGTATGAAGAGAGCACTTATACTTTTTCTGTTATTCGTGATCGGTAAGTGTTTTTATTATTATTATTATTATTATTATTATTATTATTATTATTATTATTATTTGGATGAATGGCTGCAGCACTTGCGGTTTCGCTTTTCTACAAACATTTTCTTTTCTCTATTGTCTTACACCGGAATTTCTAAAGATAATAGCTATGATGATAATAACCTTTCTTGGTCATTAGATCTGGAATGATCCAAAATTGTGCTGATTTTCCTTTTCCTACTTTTTTGAGTGATTTTACAGGGTTGTTGTTTTTAAAATGACCTGATAATAACTTTCTCATTAGAGAACATTCTCTAATGGTTCTTTTTAGGTTATTAAAAAAAAAAAAAAAAAAAAAAAAAAAAAAAAAACACGTATAGGGCCTACAGAACGTTCCCAAATGGTTATCCTCAAATGTTATTACCCTATAAAACTATCTTTCCCATGAAAACGTTGCAGATGTTTTTGTGTAATGAGAGCCCCGGAATTCTCTGAATGCAAAATTGCAGAAATGCAGACATTTTATCAAAACATTTATTGGCTGACTGACTCGCTCGTTTATTGATCTCTTTATTGAGCTATTACTTAAAATTAGTATTGTAATGAGAGTAAATATGATTTCGGAGAGGGTTGACACGCCTAAATAAAGAGAACATGGTGTTATGCGAGAAGTTTTGTTTACGGATAAAAAAAAAAAAAAAAAAAAAATCCTGCTATACAAACTGCATACTTAAGTGGAACGAAATGAATAGTGATGACTGACAGAAAAACTGTTTTTGTTTGTTCTTCAGGTGTGAGAGGTACTGGAGTGAAGTCACTGTCAGTGAAGGTCGGAGATTCACTCACTCTATACACTGATGTTCCTGAGATACAGAAGTATGATGCAATACGGTGGAGGTTTGAACAGCAGGAATCTCCTGTAGCTGAAATCAATAGAACGGCTGGAATCTTTAACACATATGATGGCTCTGATGGGACATTCAGAGACAGACTACAGCTGGATCAACAGACTGGATCTCTGACGATTATCAAGACTGAGACCAATCACTCTGGACGTTATGAGGTTGAGATCAGCAGCAGCAAACACACCATACACAAGACATTCAATGTGACTGTCAGTGGTGAGTAACTCAATGTAATGAATTTATTTAAATCAGCAGCACCCTCTCAGCTTTATATACAACACTTTAAGATTTGATTGTTGAAGTTAATCACAGTATTAAAATCCTTCTGTATGCTTCTGAATAATGTCTGAGTAGCTGTTCCTCAGTGTTCCATCATGTGTTGATACAGGTGAAATGAAGACAGTATTAGTTATGGATGGAGATTCTGTCACTCTACGCACTGATACTGAAAAAATGGATGAAGATCTGATAAAACAGATGTTTGGAGACGCTGTCATAGCTAACATCTCTGAAAGACATTTTTCTGCATATGGTGGTCCTGATGGGAAATTCCAAGACGGACTGAATAATGTCACAACTAAGCCGACCACACATGGTGAGTAACTCAAGTCTGTTAAATCTGTATCGTGTCTTGTAATGTTATTATTAGAATCAGTCCTATGTTCCCATTAAACACATGCTGTAGCATCCAACAATACAGAGGATAAACATTGTCAATGAGAACATCATAATCACTGAAATTACAATGGATGTTCTCTCTTGCTGTTTTGGGATTCTCCTTAAAAAGAATCGGATTCATATTTACTCATATTTACGTTTCATTTATAAGTGTAATGTGTCAAAGTGTTCAATGTTATAGATCAGACTGATAGATTCACTTACACTAATGACTGTCTCTCTTTATTTGTTCCAGATTCAGGTCTGTCTTCTGGTTGGATAATAGGAATAGTTGCTGCTTGTATTATTGTTTTGGTGGTGATTGCAGCTATTTCTATGATTTGCGGTTGGTGCAAACTGTTGCTGTGCTGGTGGTAAGACAACTAACACCAGGACTCCAGACTATTATTTGACAGCAGTGGCACCAGCACCACCAAGTTCTGCAGATGGTGGTGCCAGAGGCAGATTTGTTAGCACTGGGGGGTGGTCTGTGGGCGTATTAAAAAAAAAAAAGATCATTTAATCATAAAAATACTATTGTTTTGCATTAATATGTGCCATTACTAAGAAGTTTACATGTTTATTTCTTGATAATGCACGTTTGATTGTAAAGTACTAAGCTTGAGTTGAGAAGCAAAATTTACTTTTATTAACTATTGTTATACTTTTATTAAATGTACAATTGTTCTTCTATAGCAGGGTTCAGCAAATTTGGTCCTAGAGGGCTGGTGTCCTGCAGAGTCTAAAATGTGCATGCAAATACACCTTTGTTAAATGCCACCTTAAACATTTTATTAACCAATCCTACCTTGGGAACTGTTGTCTTCCTCCATTTGTCTGTATAATAAAGTTCCTGCATCTTTGTTTAATTTTAAACTGCCTTATACCCAAGTAATTCAAAATAAACATGTAGCTGGTGTACATGTAAAAGTGACATAAGATATGCAGAGAATATATCATCAGTAATGTCAGTTAAACTTCTATTACCATGTAACATTAATATTTTTAAAGTCAGCCTTCACCTTTTTTGAATGTCTTAATTCTAAAGCATTATTCTTGTCCATCTCTCGTTTATTTATTTATGTTTAAACTATTTTTCATGTTTTGGTTTACACTTCCATTGTTCTTCAGATGTATTTTCCAAATATATAATAAAGAAATTCAGACGAGCAGTTCCCTTTATTGAACATTACACTCCCCATTCCGCTTTGCAGCATGATTTAAATTCACACAGTGCTACATACAAGTAATCGGGAGACCTTTTACCATATGAACGCATCCAGATATTATTTAATAACCCCTTAATTAATTAATCCAGTAGCTTTTGTTGTTAGGCTAGCAAAGTAGCTGCCCTCACGTTTTGCCGCAGGAGTCAGAACAGCAACTGTGAGTACATTTTCTGTCATCTTTTTAGGACTGTAATATGAAGAGTGCACAAGGTAAATATCTTTAGCAGCGGTGTGAAAGTGAAAAGCACATAACAGGCACAATTACCGGTATAAACATAGATATATCTCTATTGGTACAATATGCATCACGACTAAACATGCGTCATAGTTTTCAAAACCCCCCGTTTTCAGTCCACACTGCAACGCGAACACGGCGTTTTTTATCCACTTTGGAGAGCGTTTTCAAAAAGCTCCGTTTTCCTCGACAAAAACGCCGTCTCAGTGTGGACGGAAAGCCAAAACGTAGAGTAAACGATGCGTTTTCAAACGAAAACGTATTAGTGTGGACATGGCTTCTTGGCATGGTAGCTTTTCTGCAACGTCGAGCAGACCATTAGGGACTACAGATGGAAAGATGTATTTGATTATAATGTGATGAAAAGCATCTTCTGGTTCTCAGAGATGGATTTGGTGCACATGTACACTGTTCCTATCAAATTAACTACAAATAATATATACATGTATGATAAACTAAACCAGTTGCGTTTAACTTATCTTCATTGCCTTAGCTGGCATAGCTGGGAAAAATAGCTTGTTTAGCTAAATGATTTTCATGGTTTTATATACTTCTAAATCACATATATGCCTCATAAATTTTTCTAGACCTGGATAAATTTGCTTTGAAGTAACAGGCATTACATTTGTTATGCTAAAAGTTTACTTTTACAAGCCAAAAACAGTTTTTGAAGTAAATGTGAGCCTTCATTCTTCTCATATATTTGAAGAGCTCGATTCCAAAACGCGATAAACGCCCTTTTTACAAAATTGAGTTCATGCCAAAATCAGTATTGTATCTGGTCGGTATTGAAAAGGCAGTTTTTATCTGGTTTATCTGGTCCGTATCTGTCCAAACTGCGACAAATGCCAGTCTCCCTTCTCTGCAAAATGCGATACATCCGCTAAGCCACAGCGCACCATTTCACGCATTGTAAACAGTAAAGGCGGCGCTTTGAATACACCCCGCATCCTAGTTTTCAACGTTGAGTAATGTATCACAGACATATCTGAAGAATCCTTTCATAAACAAAGTGTAGAGAGAGTGTAAATAAGAGCTTAGTTGATTATAATGGAACTCGCGAAGAACTAAGATGAGTGACAGCTTTTAATGATTTTTAAGGGAGTTTGTAAATGAGATACTGATTTAATACAACAGTTAAATAAACAAGAAGTTAATATTAAGTGGCTAACATTGTCTGACTATAACACTATTGCCTGATTTTGCTCTATTTCGTCAAAACAAACTCACAACTGAGCCGCTGCGCATCTCTATTCAAACAGCGGTGTTTGCTTTATAAATCAACGTGCGTTTTTAAATGTATCTAGTGAGTCAATGAATCAATTACCCATTCACAAAGACAGACACTTGCTTTATTCCTGAATGAATCAGCCGGTCGAAGGAATCAGATGAATGATATGATTCACTAATTAAAACCGCCACCTACTGGCAGTTTTAGTTTAATTTTTAAAGTATCTTCTTTTCAGTTATTTAAATCATTTAATATTTATATATTCAAAATGTTATACTTTAAACATTAATCTCTAATTAATTTAATCAATTATTTAAGAAAAAATGACATAAAAGATGACATACTTTTAATGTTAAAGTTAAAAAATGCCATTACAAAGGTAAAAACAAAATTCCCCACTAATTCACTTAAGGGAGTCCAATATCACCTCGTAATGGGAAGGCTAATTTTTGATCAGATTTTTTGATCATTGATTAAAAGGTGCTCCTAAAATTTTGACTGTGCTCCTAAATTTTGTAAGTTAGAAGCACAAGTGCTCCTAAAAAGAAAAGTAAACGTAGAGCCCTGATGGATTTAATGCATTTTGGGGGGAAAAAATAATGTTTCTATAATAAATCTCTAAAAATTTAAATCTGGATTTAAATGCTTAATGTTATTATAACCTGAAGATGCTATGTGAAAGTTTGAAACAGAAAATAGTGGTTTTCATGTAGCCACTTTCTTGGTAAAGAACTCAAATTAATAAAAATGGATTTATAGCATTTTGGAACCAAACTTTTCATTTCTCCTTTTTACAGTCTGGTAGAAATGATGTGTGATTCCAAAATGCATGGTCACGTGACAGTAAAAGTGCACAGTTGCCAAGATACAGGGGGTGGGTCAACCCTCTGGCTCAGCTTACCCCACTCGCCCCTATCCAACATAAAACTACGAACATATTAAGGTGAGCTAACCGCTTTTCTGCTTACTACTAGTTGCACCTCAAAATACATGGAAACATTGTGCGTTATGATCGCATTTATAGCTTAAGTAACTGTTTTAAATAGTTTGTATATTGTATATACAGTAAAGGGGTTAAATCATCGTGTTTATTATATACCGCTTCATGTCGTGCCAAACAACGCCCCTTAGCTGTTATAAATTCACTGTAAACCACAGCTTCTTTGGGCTTATTGCTTTATTTGAAAGTAATTCTACCTATCTGATGAGATATTCTAAAAATCTAAACATACTGGGTTCATTATTTCACTGTCCATCTGTAGTTTGATCTTGGGTGTTGGAAAGACATTATTATTTAACTTTATCACTTCATTAGACTTTTTGAGCTTATCCTCATGAATCTCAAACACCATCATACCGACGATGTAAAATGTGTCTGCAGTTCCTTAAACTCACCGCTAGAGGTCATCAAACATCACAGATTGCACTATAATATTTAATCTACTCAGATCAAACATCTAAATACATTTTGTACATATCCTTTTTATATTCTATTGTTTACTTTATTTGAAATTCAATCCTTGTATATTTTTTAAACTTTACAGAACTTAAGGATATGTCATAATAATTATGGTATCTGTTTCTTGTCTCCTCCTCTTGTGGATCTGATGTCATAAACCAGAACAGCCACAGCAGCCACGCCCACCAGTGCAGAGATGACCAGCCGGATCACAGCTTCAATAAAACCACAGCAATAGATGTGGTTTTCTGAAGAAAAACCAATGTTTTTCAAGCTGACGTTTGTCAATGTGAGGAAATCAAAACTTAAAACATAATGTTATAAAATGCTCCCTATTTTGTGAACAGGGAAATAAATATGAGTGGAAAAACAACCGTATCAGCACTGCCGTACCTGCACATGTGTGACAGAGTTTGCTGATGTCCAGATGTTGAGTCTGGTTGCTGATGGGATTGTTGAGCACACAGCTGTAAGTGCTGTTATCGTGATATTCCACCTCCAGAGGTAGAGAGAGACTGATGCTGAGATCAGACACACTGATGTTGGACAATAAACTGTTTCCTTTGTACCAGGAGAGAGTCATATGATCCACATTCACCACTGAACACAACAGTGAACAATATGATGATGATGATGATGATGATGATAATGAAGAACAGTTTGAAGAGTTACTGCTGATGACAGGAACAGGAAGACGAGCTGAAAACATGAGAGAATATGGATAATAACAATGTAATGTGATTAATAATTTCTGTAATATAATTAATGATCTCTACTCACCACACACAGAAACATTGAATGTTTTTGATGTTAGTTTCAGTGCACTTATCTCAAGTTCATAGAGTCCTGTGTGTTCAGTTGTGATGTTTGTGATGGTCAGAGATCCAGTTTGTTTGTCCAGCTTCAGTCTGTCTCTGAATCTCCCATCAGTCCCATTGTATATTTTGAAAATTCCAACCTCTCTGTTGATTTGAGCTATGCGAGATTTTTCAGCTCCAAAATTCCACTGTATGTCAGCGTTTTCATGTATTTCAGTAACATCAGTGTGCAGAGTGAAAGAATTTCCCTCAATCACTGACACTGATTGTATATCATTTGTTCCAAACACACCTGAACAACAAGAACAGGGCCAGATTTTACACAGAGTAAAGCTCTTGTTGGTTTACAAAGCCTAGATCAATTTCCATGACTTTTGTAGCTGTTATGCTGCAGATGATTTTTATTTGCACATCATGTAATGTCTGTTAAGTTAATCAGTTTATCTGCAATGTAAGTAACAAATGTGACCCTGGACCACAAAACCAGTCTTAAGTTGCTGGGGTATATTTGTAGCAATAGCCCAAAAAACATTGTATGGGTCAAAATTTTTGTTTTCCATTTTATGCCAAAAATCATTAGGAAATGAAGTAAAGATCATGTTCCATGAAGATATTTTGTAAATTTCTTGCTGTAAATATATAAAAACGTAATTTTTGAACAGTAATATGCATTGTTAAGAACTTCATTTGGACAACTTTAAAGGTGATTTTCTCAATATTCTCAATTTTTTTGCGCCCTCAGATTCCAGATATTCAAATAGTTGTATCTTGGCCAAATATTGTCCTATCCTAACAAACAATACATCAATGGAAAGCTTATTTATTCAGCTCAGTATGTATTAATCTCATTTTTGAAAAATTGACCCTTATGACTGGTTTTGTGTTCCAGGGTCACAAATACATTTGGAGACATTGAAATTGACAAGATTTATTTTCATTATGACCCAGAGCACTTAGAGAAACAAGCAAAGACCTGAAACCTTGCAGATTTCACAATAGTATATTTGATTTTAATTTTTCTGTGAACTGCAAATGAAAATCATAACAAGTTTATGACTATATGATATTAAGCCATACATAAATATTTGTAACTCACCAATCAGTTGCCACACAGAGAATAAAACAAGCGTATGAAACATTTTGTTCAGTTGTTCAGTGAAAAATCCAATGTAATCCACCAAAAACACTCAGCCTGTGTGAATCCTCCCACAACCGAGTTTGACCCTCCTACTTCACACAAACACGCACACACATGTTCCTTGAATGCATTATAGTTGTATATAATTGCTCAGCTCTTACTGAGTCTGTTCTTAATGGTTAAAAACATTCTTTGTTTTTATCATTTAACACTGATAATGCTTGAAAGTTATTGCTGGATATGTAAAATATGTGGATTGTTGTGTAAATCTTCCTATATTTTAATGAGAGAATAAAGCTTAATTATTTGAAGTGGCTGAAATAATAACATTCTCTAAAAGAGAATGGAAAAAGAAACAAGATTAAAAAAAAGTTATGACAAGACAAGACAAAAACAAGACAAAAACAGTCTCCCATCTCACATCGCCAGTTGTATAGTGAAGTAAATGGCATGGCAGCTCATCTGAGTCAGACTGAAACCTGCTGTGGTCTGTTTTCTCAGAAACGTGGTTTGACCAGTGGACGTTGTGAGTGGCATTTACAAAAGATTGCTTTCTGAGTAATCTTCCTGACTTATCTGAATTCCTCAGCATGTCCAATAGCTCAGAAAAACTTGATGATGTAACAGAAACTATTAACTCTCTCTTTTCCAGGACTCTAGATACGGTCGCTCCTCTGTGCCTAAGGAAGATTAAGGAAAACAGTCCGACCCCGTGGTATAACGAGCACACTCGCGCCCTAAAGAGAGCAGCCCGGAAAATGGAGCGCAGCTGGAGGAAAACAAAATTAGAGGTTTTTCGTACTGCTTGGCGGGAATGTACCCTATCGTACAGAAAAGCGTTAAAATCGGCCAGATCTGATTACTTTTCGACTCTTTTAGAAGAAAACAAACATAACCCTAGGTATTTATTCAATACAGTGGCTAAGTTAACAAAAAATAAAGAACCAACAGGCACTGACTGTGCCCATCAGCATAGCAGTAATGACTTCATGAACTACTTTACTTCTAAGATCGATACAATTAGAGACAAAATTGTCACCATGCAGCCGTCAATTACAGTGTCGCATCAGATAGTGCGCTATAGATCTCCTATAGATCTCCTGGGGAACAATTCAACTCATTCTCTACTATAGGTCAGGATGAATTGTATAAACTTGTTAAATCATCTAAACCAACAACTTGTATGCTAGACCCTATTCCATCTAGGCTACTAAAAGACTTGCTTCCAGATCTCATAGATCCTCTGCTGAATATTATTAATTCATCACTGTCATTAGGATATGTCCCCAAAACCTTCAAACTGGCTGCTATTAAGCCTCTAATTAAAAAACCACAACTTGACCCCAACGAATTGACTAATTACAGACCTATCTCGAATCTCCCATTTCTATCAAAGATATTAGAAAAGGTTGTATCGTCACAACTATCTTCCTTCCTACAGAAATATGATATCTGTGAGGATTTTCAGTCAGGTTTTAGACCATACCATAGTACTGAGACTGCTCTTATTAGAGTTACAAATGATCTACTCTTGTCATCTGATCGTGGTTGTATCTCTCTGTTAGTGCTACTGGATCTTAGTGCTGCGTTTGATACTGTTGACCACAACATTCTCTTGAATAGACTTGAGAATTATGTTGGCATTAGTGGTAGTGCATTGGCATGGTTCAAATCGTATCTATCTGACCGCCATCAATTCGTGGTAGTAAATGAAGAGGTATCATATCGATCACAAGTGCAGTATGGAGTACCGCAAGGCTCAGTACTAGGGCCATTACTCTTTACGCTTTACATGTTACCCTTGGGTGATATCATCAGGAAATATGGTGTTAGCTTTCACTGCTACCCAGCTCTATATTTCTTCGCGGCCCGGCGAAACGTACCAATTCGAAAAACTAATAGATTGTGTAGTTGAGTTAAAAAATTGGATGACAAGTAATTTCTTACTGCTAAATTCTGAAAAACCAGAGGTGTTAATTATTGGGCCTAAAACCTCAGCGTGTAATAACCTACAACACTGTCTAATACTGGATGGCTGTTCTGTCAATTCTTCGTCATCAGTTAGGAACCTAGGTGTGCTATTTGATGGTAATCTTTCCTTTGAAAACCACATCTCTAGCATTTGCAAAACTGAATTTTTCCATCTCAAAAATATATCTAAACTACGACCTATGCTATCAATGTCAAATGCTGAAACATTAATTCATGCATTTATGACCTCACGGTTAGATTATTGTAATGCTTTATTGGGTGGTTGTTCTGCTCGCTTAATAAACAAACTCCAGCTGGTCCAAAATGCAGCAGCTAGAGTTCTTACTAGAACCAAAAAGTATGATCATATTAGCCCGGTTCTGTCTACACTGCACTGGCTCCCTATTAAACATCGTATAGATTTTAAAATCTTGCTAATTACTTATAAAGCCCTGAATGGTTTAGCTCCTCAGTACCTAAGCGAGCTCTTATCACATTATAGTCCCTCACGTCCGCTGCGTTCTCAAAACTCTGGCAATTTGATAATACCGAGAATATCAAAATCAACCGCGGGCGGGAGATCATTTTCTTATCTAGCGCCCAAACTCTGGAACAATCTACCCTACAATGTTTCGGGACGCAGACACACTCTGTCAGTTTAAATCTAGATTAAAGACCCATCTCTTTAACCTTGCTTACACATAACAAATCAACATATTCTTATAATTCAAATCCGTTAAAGGATTGTTAGGCTGCACTAATTAGGTCAACCGGAACCGGGAACACTTCCCATAACACCCGATGTACTCAGTGCATCGTCAGAAGAATGGCATCTACGCTAATATTAGTCTGTTTCTCTCTTATTCCGAGGTCACATTAACCACCAGATCCAGTCCGTATCCAGATCAGATGGTCACTGCAGTCCCCCGGATCCAGTCCGAACCCAGCCCAGATGGTGGATCAGCACCTAGAGACGACCTCTACAGCCCTGAATGTCAGCGGAGTCCACATCAACTAGATGAGCCCCAGAGACGGATCCACAGTGAAGACCTCGTCACCTAGACGGCTGTCGGCACAAGACCACGGGAACTTTGGCCAGAGGAGAACTGGCCCCCCGACTGAGCCTGGTTTCTCCCAAGGTTTTTTTTCTCCATTTGTCACCGATGGAGTTTTGGTTCCTTGCTGCTGTCGCCTCTGGCTTGCTTAGTTGGGGACACTTTCTCTTAACACAATATTGCATTTTATTTTATTGTTTTTGATTAACTACCTTTACCTAAAATGTGAGTGTTTACTGTTGCCTTTGGCATTGTTGATGTACTGTTTCCTATTTAATACTGTACAGCCGCCTTGTCACAATTCTGTATTGTTAAAGGCGGTATATAAATAAAGGTGACTTGACTTGACTTGACTAGGGTATGTGTGTTTATTTTCCAGGTGAAGAGCTTCCTGTTCTACTGTTATGAATCTCACAGTCTGAAAGAACTCATTAACAAAATGCAGTACTGAAAGACTAGAATATGAAACCACAGTGCTACTTTAATATGGGGAAACTACCAATGAAATCTTCATAGCAAGTGTTGAAATAATAGAGCTATTAAACATAATAGAAAAATAGTTTTCCAAAGATAAACATACTGATTACAACGAGGACCGTTCATTTTTAACATATACAGACTTTTGAGCTGTTTTTGTAATTACATTATTTTGAAAATGTTATAAGATCCACTCAGAGTATCACATTTTAGGAACTGATCGCTCAATACACTTAAAAATAAGATTGTAGAGTTTTTATTCATTCGGAAGGTGTAGATATTAGAAAGTGTCACAATAAACCTATTCGATATTGTAGAGGCAATACTACTCCCCCTTGTGTCATAAATTGGAAAAAATAATAGGAAATATTGAAAACACGTGTGTGAAATAACTGTAACAAACACTTTAATATTTTTAAAATGAAAGATAAATTATTCAAAAAATATACTCTATTAAAGATTAAATTGTCAAAAATAAATAGATAAAATCGAAATCAATATGTAAATATATCTTTTGTAAAAATTGATCAAAACGTTATCTATTCTGGAACTCCCATCTTGTTAAAAGTTTATTATTTTAAACGTTGTTATCCTTTTTTATTTTATTTTATATTTTTAAAACATTTTGTTCGTTAGTCTCATTTTATGGTACATTTCTTTGTTTTTGGGATATTCTTTCTTCACAAGTTCTCAGAAAAGGTCGTTTAATTCTAAGTGATTTCTGACAGAATTAGAATGTTACATTATTTGTAAAAGCTAAAACAGTAATGTTTATAGAAACCCCTGGTTATAATATTTTCCTTTCGTATTTATTTAATATCATATATTGCAAAATCCAAGCTATGACGACTTCCACTTTTAGAGAATTCCGGAAATGTGAAAGTGAGTCCGTGAAATGTGAGTCCATGGCGGCTTACAGTCTGAAAAATAAGTTTATCGTTATTTTGTTCGCAGTGTTTGCATTCTTCCTGCGCGGTAAGACACTTATAATAATAAATCTTCCTGTCAACAATAAATAAACAATGACTAAATATTTTTAGACGTAGCTTTTAGACCTGCTGGAGAACCGTCGCAGACCAATCTGTGCTGAATTAAACTTGCCAAATATAGTAATGAAAATATAATTTCAAATATCTCTAAAATAGCTGTACTAGTACTACTGACATGAGCGGGTCTTGGAAGCAATATTTTGAGTGAAAACATGAAATGGTGTTATTCAAGTCGTAGTTTGGTGGAAAATAGTTATTTTTCCATCCCTTTGAGTATTCATCAGGTGTCTGTTAAATCTATATGGAATATTGTAATTATTATTATATTTTTTTTCTTTGTCCTTTTTTCTAAAAAGAGATTTATAATTGTTGTTTATTTCTTCTCCAGGTGCATCTGATGCTGGCACAGACAGAGTGTTGGTGTTTGCAATGGAGGGAGATTCAGTCACTCTTCACACTAATATTACAGTAAACCAACAAGAAAGAATTAGGTGGTATTTTACTGACGCTCTCATCGCTCAACTCAATCCCAGTAATTTCTGTACAGATGTGCAGTGTAATAAAGATACTGAGAGATTCAGAGACAGACTGAAGCTAGATCGTCAGACTGGTGATCTTACAATCACAAACATCAACACCTCAGATGTTGGAGTTTATCAACTAAAGATCTTCAGCAGCAGCAACACTGGAAACGGTTTTGATGTATCTGTCCATGGTGAGTTATAAATGGATGTTTTAAATCTGGTTAAAAGTGTTCAGATCATATACTGAGTATGTTTATTATAATACAGACATTCAGAGTTGCTTTCAGACATTTAGAGTACCAGAACAATGATTTTAAACTCATTTGTGTCCACTGGTGAGTCATTTTAGATTTAGTTTTATTCTGGTCAGTTTCTCATTATTACATTTCTGGACACCAATTAAACCACTCTTTTATTTGATACCCATTGTATTTTTAGTTTATTGAATTGCAAAATTCAGAAGATTTGATGTACAATAAGCACATAAATTGTGTTTATAAGCACAAAATGTTGATAAATTGCTTTACAGATTGACAATAAGGAAATAATGTCAATGTCTCATATTATGATCACAAGATTATTCAAAAAGTGCTTGGTGAAATTATAATGCAGTAATCTATATTCCCCTGTAGTAATACATTGTAGTGTATTTTTTGTGTATTAATACAAACCTCACATTATATGTTTAATACATGTATGGGTCAGTAATACATTTTTAATCCAGCAGAATCTAAATGTATAAGTCTGTATGAATACAGATAGACATAATTCATTTAAGCACAATTAATTTTATGTTTTGCACTTTTGCAGTTAAAGTTGTTTGTACTGATTTTCTTAAGATCCAGAAAATGAATATGCTAAATAGATTTTCATTGTTCGTACCTGTTAGAGTTTCCTCCTCAGAAAGATCCTCGTTGGTTTGTGTTTCAGATGTTGCAGCTGAAATGAAGAGAAAGTCAGTGAAAAAGGGAGAATCTGTCACTTTAGACACTCCTAAAGTGAAAAACCCAAATGATGTGATGACGTGGTATTTTAATGATACTCCCATTGCTGAAATCACTGGAGATGCAAGTAAGATCTGTACAGAGGTTCAGTGTAAAGAGAGATTCAGTGACAGACTCGAGGTGGATCTGTTTGGATCTCTGATCATCACAAACACCAGAATGACAGACTCTGGAATTTATAAACTAAAGATCAATTCCAGCAAAAACCTCTACACTACCACCAGCGTTAAGAGCTTCAATGTTTCTGTCACCGGTAAGTATAATTTTGGCCATATGGAAGGAATGTAAAGAAAAATGGTATTGTTATATCTTTATTTCAGTACCTGTATGTCTTGCTACCAAAGCATTATGAAATATGTTCTACTTTAAACTCAGACCTGCTGATATCGCATATTGTTTGTTGTAGATCAATCCGACATATTCACTCACACTAATGACTGTCTCTTTTGTTGCAGATTCAGGTCTGTCTTCAGCTGCTATAGCAGGAATATGTGTTGCTGGTATTGTTGTTGTTGTTGTTCTTCCTGTTCTGGTGGCTGCAGGTGTGATTTACTATCGCCGCAGGAGCTCCAGAAAAGGCAAGTATCACATGCAGATAGTATAGTGAGAGGAAAACACCTTTTTTATTTGCAAAATATGCATTTAATTTTGTGTGATTTTGGGATTTCATTAGTTTCTGTAGCTGTAAATGACAGCGCTTTGTTGTTTTGTACAGATAAAGAAAGCCCTCATGATGGGAGAGGATCTCAACACAGGGCCGGCTTCAAAATGAATTACTCTGCTCCCCGCTTCTGTCGTCAGTCCTCCTTGCTGGACAAGGAGGAAGGTGAAAGTGAAATAGAATAAAACAGCATGCGTACGGAAGTGATTTTCTTTCTTGAGCATCAGCAACTGCACACAGTTGCATATAAGGAACATCATAACATTATCATGGTTATTATAATAGGTGCCTTTGTTTTACTGGTTGTGGGTTAGTTAAGGGCTTGTGGTGGAGGTTTGCTTTCAGCAGTTTCATATTTGAGCAGATCTAGTGGAAACTGAATGTGTCTAAAGTAGAGTTTTTGGAAAGACACTCAAAACCATAATGTAACCACTAGGTGGTGCTTTTTATCTTCATTTTTAAATGACAATTATTTTGCTTTATATTTGTGGCACACATTATCTACCTGTATCATTGAGCATTTAACACTCATTTTACACCCTGTCTATGAACCTGTAAGGCAGTGGTTTATAGTGCAAAAGGTTTGCTGTTTACCATACTTTATTATTGTAGTTAGTCACTTGTGCTTTCTATTTGAATGTTTGTATATTTAGTTTGTAAGTTATTTCCTATTGAGATGAATTATTTTGATAAAACAGTGGGAATAAATGTAACTGTGCTAAATTTAAATAAACTCTTTAAAAGTTAGAAATGATTTTTAAACAAGTTATTTTTTCAGTAAAAAGATCTTGCATGCGCCAGTGTTATTTTAGCATCTTTAATATATTATTTTAGCTGTTTTTAATATTTTGAGTTGGTTTTATTCTCCATTTTAATGTTAATTTTATTCCGAGTTGTAGTCATTTTGCCCTTTCTTTCTTTCTTTCAGAATCAAACCTTTTAATTTCAGGGTTTTTTTTTTTTTTTTTAAGTATTTCAGTACTTTAATGTAAACTAAACATAAATGTTGCATTGGCATTTCTCAAAAATGTATATTTTAGGCTATTATTTTTAATAGGTTTATTAGGTTATTATTATTATTATTATTTTTTTTTTTTTTTTTTAGTAAATGTTTATTTCAGTTGGCAACATATGTTGTAATCGTTTCTGTGACAAGGAGTTTGTATAAAGAAAGCTAAATTCATAAATTAAGTAATTGAAGGTCTGTATGTGTATGTGTATGATTTCAATTTTAAATTCATAAATTCAGAAGGCAAGTCTGCATATTTGTGACCCTGGACCACAAAACCAGTCATAAGTGTTAATTTTTCAAATGAAAGCTGAATAAATAAGCTTCCCATTAATGTGTGGTTTGTTAGGATAGGACAATATTTGGCTGAGATGCAACTATTTTAAAATCCCTTGTCAAAAAATCCTATAGGATTCCAATGGGAAACCTGTACAGAATTCTAATAAGAATTTCTATCATATTTTGGAACCATTCCTATAGGATTCTGATAGGAAGAGTCTTATAGGACAAGACATTAATATTCTGTAGGACTATTCCTATAGGATTTTAATGGGATCCAATTAGGCAACTGGTCATATCTATATGGGAATTCTTTTTTATTTATTTTTTTTAATTCTAAAGGTGCATTTTCCACTGTATTTGTTTTACTAACAGATAGTACTTGCAGTTTGCTTAAACTCACCCTGATATAGACATTGTTCATTGTATGTTGCACAACCTGCAGTAACATTGTAAACAACATAGGAGGTGATTTGTGCAGCACATAGCATTGGTGCAAAAAATTTCTAAAGCACTAATAATGGATTGATCTCACACACACACACACAAAATAATAATAATAATAATAATAATAATAATAATAATAATAATAATAATAATATGTGTAACTTTTTTCCTTCACAGGCAAAAGAATAACTTTGTTGTTCTCAAGGCAAATCACATCATAACACAGAACACTAAAATATTAAACAATATAAATTTAATAAAGTTCAATTTGTCTGAAATAAACTTTGTTTGTGTGTAATGTAAAGAGAGGGAGAAAAAAAAAACATCTAATTCAGTTCAGGAAAAAAAAAAAAAAGTAGGAAGAAGATCGTATCCAATCTATTTCAAATGAAGCAATCACTCCTAATGCTCCGTATAAAGTAAAGGTTCCCAGTCAACACAACAGGTCCACACGCTGATGAAGAGATGAAATTCACAATTGGGGTTGCCTCGCCAGTCGCCATCTTAATTCTCTTGTTATGCAAGTCTTCTCCATAAACACACACATTTCAAGGAAGAATCTTTGTCCATGTCAAACTTTTTAACTGGAACCTAACCTGGACAGGCCATAAGAACATCATATTACTCCACAAATAATTAAAAGGCAGCAGCTATTTTTACTTGTAAGTAGCCTCTGGCAACAAGGCGAGCTACGTTAAACACTACGTAATTAAACTAACGCTATACAAAATCATCAACGTTGTTTTGTATACAGCTCAAACAGCTCAAAATGGTGGCAGAACGGGCATTTTGTACTCTACAATGAAAATTCATTATACAGAGCATACATCAATATTTCATTAATATCAGTTACGCAGATTCATAGCTTTTGATGTACGGCAGACTGCTATGCTAATCACCAGAAACAGTCAAACAAGTTCAACAACTCACCGACAGATGTCGTTCACCCAAAATTGTACGTATAGGATGCAGACCAGAAAGTTACCAGTATTTCTTCCTTGGTAGTGTCTTACAGTCAACTTTTAACGAGTTAAACAACGTTATCACTCAGCTTCTTCTCTCGGTGACCGTTACTGTTCAAATATGCGCGCTACAGTTGCACGCTCACTACATTCGGATTTCTTAAAGGGGAAGCGTCAGGACAATACCCTATATAGATGTTTGTGTTTCTGTGGATTCTTAGTCACATATAATACACGTAAACTTATTCGTACATTATAAAATATCATATGTATTATCTTCGTCTTACTGTAATATTATGGATTTCAGTGTTTATATTTGTGTTTTCATATATGCTGCATTTTTATTGTGTACAAGTACACACACACACACACACACACACACACACACAATTAAAAAGTAATTGAATAACAGAATCAAATGAGATAATACAGGGCAAAGTGAAATTCCATTTAAAAATCACAAATTCCAATAAGATTCCATGAATCAATAAAAAGTCAGGAGAAATTAAAATCCCATTAAAAAATAAAAATAAAAAAATCCTACAGGACAAAGCAAAATTCAATTAAAATAAATCAAAATGTGTAATAAGACTCTAAATTCTTATCGGACAAAGTGAAATTCCATTAAAATAAATCAGAATGTCCAATAAGACTCTAAATTCTTATCGGACAAAGTGAAATTCCATTAAAATAAATCAGAATGTCCAATAAGATTCTAAAATCCAATAGGACAAAGTGAAATTCCAGTAAAATAAATCAGAACGTCCAATAAGATTCTAAAATCCTATAGGACAAAGTGAAATTCCTGTAAGATAAATCAGAATGTCCAATAAGATTCCAAAATCCTATAGGACAAAGTGAAATTCCATTAAAATAAATCAGATTGTCCAATAGGATTTTAAGAATCCAGTAAGATCCTAAAGGATAAACTAAAATTCCAATAGGATTTTTTGACAAGGGATCTGGAATCTGAGGATGCAGAAAACAAAACAAAACAAAA
>CM070028.1:39999225-40179856 GCA_036247105.1 Cirrhinus mrigala | reverse complement strand
AAAAAAATCGCCTTTAAAGTTGTCCAAACGAAGTTCTTAGCAAAGCATAATTACTAATCAGAAATTAAGTTTTGATATGTTTACAGTGGGGAATTTACAAAATATTTTCATGGAACATATTCTTTACTTAATATCCTTATGATTTTTGGCATAAAAGAAAAATCTATAATTTTGACCCATAAAATGTATTGCTACAAATTGCTACAAATATACCTGTGCTACCTACGACTGCTTCTGTGGTTCAGGGTCGCATTTAAGCTTTTGACTGATGTCAAATAATAAATTAATGTTGCTGTTTTTCTTCATAGTTTGTCCACAATGTGGCGCCATATAACAAGCGGTAAGGTTGTCAAGACCTGCGATGACAGGTGCGATTCATTCCAGCGAATCGCTTCGTTCGCTCGGCTCGCTAAAAGAATCGATTCAAAGAACTGATTTATTTGAGCGAATTATCTCTGTAAACACTGCTGCTTATTACTACGTATCCATTCAAAATAGCTCGTTGATAATACCTGAAGCTGAACAGTTTCTAGGTATCAGAATCAGTTTGCCAAAAGAACCATTTCAAAAGATCATTAGTTACCGCTTACTAATTTCAGCGAAAATACATGTACAAAATACATCCCGAAACTCTACACCAGAGCAAGAAATATCTCGACTATATGTAATATGTATTATTAACGAGCTCTTTGTGTCGTAACATGTTTTGAGGTCTACGTAATGCGCATCGCACGGAAGATCAGTCCGCACACTTCCTCATGCAGCTTCATCACGGGTGTGGAAACACCTTCAACACGTCCACACTGAAACTACACACGCTAAAGAGAGAGGGAGAAAGGGGGCGGTGAATCGTTTACCACCGCATATTTTCTTTCTTTTCGTCCTCTTCTCTCTCTGAATCCCTAGTTTTCCTTCTAACATGGCTGCGCTCTCAGCCTGGTTCTGGAACGAGCGCTTTTGGCTTCCGCACAATGTCACTTGGGCGGATCTGGCCGATCCAGCACCCGGGGTGGAGTACCCGAAAGCCGGCCACTTGCTCTCCGCGCTGCCGCTGGCCTTGGGGATCTTCGCAGTGCGGATCTTTTTCGAGAGGTACGATTTGTGTGTTGACTGGACGCTTTCACCATTCAATTTAAACATCCTAAACGTACCTGATGTGTAAAAAGCAATCTTTTAATCTCACATCACATGCTTTCCCGGCTTTTAATACTGAAAGTTTATGCATGCACGTGTCTGAGCGTTTAAGAGCTGTTGTTCTAAAGTCCATCTGGGCTGGGCTGAACATGAGAGAAATTTCAAGCCTTCAGGTTATTATCTTTCATCCTAATGCATCTGTCAGCTGACCAGCGTAAGGCCTGGACTCAGAAAAGAGGATTGCGTTTATGTTTCTTTGCTTAGAAGTCTTTTTCTATGTGTTCCTACTTTTACAGCCTCACTCTCAGTTAAGGAAAGCATGCTTTTGAGTCAGTCTTCCTTGTTGAGCAAAAGTGCAGGCACATGTGTGATGATCTAGAGTTGCCTAATGTTGATTTTATAACTATAATAACTGGAAATAGTGTCAGAAATGAACACCACACCTTTAGAAGAGGGTGCAATGCATACACTGTATAAACATGTGCAGTGTCATGTCTCAAATATGCTTTGAATTCAAGTGAACTAGAGTGGTTAGGACATTTGTGTGTCTGTGGGAAAGCTTGGTTTTAAAGGCATAGTGCACTCAAAAATGAGCTATTTTTTGGTCGTCGTTAACTCTCCTCATGTTTTTGTTTTTTTTTTTTTGGAAGCTTTTTGACCTTTTTTGAAACTTTTTTTTGGTGTGGAACACAACAGGAGATATTTGGTGCAATGTTCACGCTGCTCTTTTGCATATAGTGAAAGTGAATGGGGACTGGCATTGTCAAGCTCTGAAAAAAAAAAAACACTTAAGTGATTGTTTGCAAAGTAAAAACTGGCTTTAAGTTGTGTATGTTTTTTAAACTATACTATATATGACTTAGAACTTCTTTAACATGTTTGAGTGTAAGTAAATTAAGACATAATCTTAATTTTTGGATAAATTATTCCGTTAATATGCATGCTTCAAATTTTCACACAAAATAAACATTTAAGAAAAGGCAAATTACTATGCAAGTTGCACCAAATCCCAGGCAGTCTGTCATAACACGATTGTGTTACGTAAGAGCCAGCATCGCTGTTGCTGTTGTGTTTCTGCAGGAAGCGCATTCAACGTCTTGAACTAATATTTTAGATTTAGGACTAAGAATAGACTGCAGAAACATTCCAGAGCATTCTCAGCTGGATGTTTGGTGGGTGGGATCTCATTTGACATCTAAACCCCAGCATTCGTGAGAAAAAGTAGGTCCATTATGGTTGCAAGCAGAACTGTGGTGCTTTGATATCTAGCGTGCTACAAAATAATGGCTATATTCACCTATAATGGTGTTACAATGGAACTCCAAGGTTTTGCATCCAAAACAACCTCTTTTTTGTTAGTGTGGCTGGTTTAGGATGTGGAGAATGATAAGCATCTTGAGGAACCTGTTAGGAGAAACTACCGCTTCTTACCAATCCAGTTGAGGTAAAAGTATTTGTGGCTTCGAGTCTGGTCTCACCAGTTCTGTTGAAACGGTTTAAAATTTACGTTTGACTAGTTTTACTTACATGGTTTGTGGCACGTTGCTAAAACCACTTCACAGAAGTAGTTCAGACACATGGCATCACCAAATGTGTTGGACTTCTTCTCTTAAGTGTGAAACTTTGAGATATCTATGTTTTTGACAAATTAAAACAATGTTTTTAATCTAAGAAGATGAATATTTACTTGACACTACTGGGTCCAATTATTTCAGATTACATACTAGGCTAGACTGAGATACTACTGTAAGTTTATTAGTATTTTGAGAAGGTTTTCATCACTGTTTATTGGTTTGATTTACGCTGAGGGAAACCTGAAGCTTCGTTTTGTGGATAAGCAAGTCTTGGGAATCCCGCCAGACCTCATTCTTACAGAAGAGCTTGTAAATGTTTAGTGTATCTCTTGAGGAGCGTTCAGTTTATGGTCCGGTTCATGGTTTATGAAGCAGATAGCAGTTGTTTGGTGTCCTGCATGAACTGGGCCTCTTTTGTTGTGCTGGCCGACTTGGTTTCGCAGATGAGCATTGTCAGGCACACACCCCTGTCGTGTTTCACTATGTCCTCATGTCTCGGGTCTGTCCGAGCCTCTGAGGAGGCCAATTAGCCTAGTTGGTCCAGAGGGGGTTGGTTTGGTTTCAGGGGGATGTCTGCATGCAGTCACTCAGGATGACGTCAGCAGTCTCTTTCTATTTATTTATTTATCAGTGGCCACTGCAGACCACAGATAGTGTTGATGTGCTTTAGCTTGGAGTTACACACTTGGAGGGTTTTAAACATCTAAACCAGACACTTTAGTTTTTATAAAACATAACAGATTTCAGGTTCAAAGTTATTGCTTCATTTTGTCAACAGTTTAGAGTTAAACGATGTTACAGAAGGGATTTTGGATATCTCTTTTAATCACTGCATAAATCCAGAAATACTCTTAAATAGCGATGTATAACCATGTTTTTAACAATAAAATGTTGTATAAATTATCAGGTAAATTATACACAGTGCTGGGTAAGTTACTCTTTAAAAGTAAGCTAATTAATCACAAGTTACTCATTACATCTTCAATGACGTAATTAGATTACTGCACCAAATAATTTGTCTAAAAAGTATTGAATTACTTATTGATAATTACTTTTAATTTTCTCATATTTACCTCAGCCAGTTTAACAATATAAGGATAGACATGAAACTGCTCTTTTAATTTTTGCAAATAAATACTGAGCAAGTACAGTTGAGGTCAAAAGTTTACATACACCTTGCAGAATCTACAAAATGTTACATATTTTACCAAAATTAGAGGGATCATACCATATGTTGGTTTTTTATTTAGTACTGACCTGGATGAGATATTTCACATAAAAGATGCTCACACAGAGTCCACAGGAGAAAATAATAGCTTGTTCAAAAGTTTACATAAACTTGATTCTTAATACTGTGTTGTTACCTGAAAGATCCACAGCTATGTTTTTTTGTTTTTATTTATTTATTTATTTATTTATTTATTTATTTTATTTTTTTGTTTAGTGATAGTCGTTTATGAGTCCCTTGTTTGTCCTGGACAATTAAACTGCCTGCTTTTCTTCAGAAAGATCCTTCAGGTCCCACAAATTCTTTGGTTTTTCAGCATTTTTGTGTATTTTAACCCTTTCCGACAATGACTGTATGATTTTGAGATCCATCTTTTCACACTGAGGACAGCTGAGGGACTCGTATGCATCTATTACAGAAGGTTCAAATGCTCACTGATGCTCCAGAAGGAAACATAATGCATTGAGAGCTGGGGGTAGAAAACTTTGAATGAAGATGTGTACATTTTTCTTGTTTTGCCTAAATATCATGCTGTTGTTTTTTTTTTTTTTTTCTTCACAAAAATGCTGAAAAACTAAAGAATTTGTGGGACCTAAAGAATTTTTTCTAAAGAACAGTGGGCGGTTTTAACTGAAATAAAATAAAACACTGCTGTGGATCATTCAGGTAACAACACAGTATTAAGAATCAATTGTACGTACATTTTTGAACAGTGTCATTTTTATAAGTGTAACTTTCAACATTCTGTAAAATAATATTTTGCTGATTTTGGAAGTTGTATGTTGACTTTTAACCTCAACTGTATTTAAAAAGCGAAGGTTGCATTGAATTGTTCTACATCTATTTAATACAATTAAATCAGAAGTAATTGTAATTAAATTAAAAGTAATCCCTTACTTTAAGGGAAAAGTAATTAGCTACGGTAATTAATTACTTATGCATTAAAAGTTATGCGTTACACCCAACACATTATATATTGACAAACCCCACAGTAAAAACCTTCAGGATATAATTAGGAATAAAACTGTAAGTTTTGGTGTATATAAGTGCTACTGAATTTGAGGAAAAACTCATTTTGAGAAAACAGTCTTTGGAAATATGTAGTATAACTGAAATGTGCAGACGCAAATATAGAAAGTGCAATTAAATAAACACTTAAAAGTGTATTTTGAATGATTTCTTTGTGCTAGTCTAACAACATGTTATGCAAAGCCAAACAGCCCCAAATTTGGTAGTCTGGCAAAAGGAAAAAAAAAAAAGTTTTGCTCTAAATGTATGCTTTTTTAAAAGGCAGTTTAATTTGTTTTAATTCATATTCATATTCATATTTTTATAAAAAATACATTATTTTATTTCATTATTTCCCAAATTTTCTCTGTTTTTTTATATATATTTTAATGACAAATTCAATTAAAGTGTGTCACTGTGCTTTTGGCACGAATTACATACGCTTTATGTGTTTCCTTATTCCCTGAGGACTCAAAACATTCACTCAACCTTCATTCATACCAGAATAATTACTCTCTCACACACACACACACTCGCACAAGGTCTTATTCACGCAGCGCTTGTTTGGGCTCATTCTCTCAAAGGAATGTGTTCAACTGTCGTGCCGATAACATCGGATCATAATGACTCCGCAGGAGTGACGCTGACTTTCACAGGGGCTGTTGCTCAAGAGGTTTAGGTTCTGGAAATGTGTCATCACCCGTTTCCAGGATCCTTCCCTCTAGAGTTCAGTCTGTCACTGAATAGTTAATGCTCCAGACAGCTCTAGTACTGTGGGTCTACTGGGTTTTCCTGAGTCAAACGTTGCCTTTGGTTTTAGCTTACATGCATGGTTATAAATACATGTCAAGTTTGATTACATCATTGCTTTTAATTAACAATTTATATATGTGACCCTGGACCACAAAACCAGTCGTAAGTAGCACGGGTATATTTGTAGCAATAGCCAACGATACATTGTATGGGTCAAAATTATCAGTTTTTCTTTTATGCCAAAAATCATTAGGATATTAAGTAAAGATCATGTTCCATGATGATATTTTGTAAATTTCCTACAGTAAATATATCAAAACTTAATTTTTGATTAGTGATATGCATTACTAAGAACTTCATTTGGACAACTTTAAAGGCGATTTTTCTTAATATTTAGATTATTATTATTATTTTTTTTTTTTTGGAACCCTTAAATTCCAGATCTGATTATTTATTCAGCTTTCAGATGAATATGGCACTTATGACTGTTTTTGTGGTCCAGTGTCACATATTCCACAATGGTGCAAATCATTATTTAAATAATAATAATAATAATAATAATAATAATAATAATAATAATAATAATTATTATTATTATTATTATTATTATTATTATTATTATTATCATCATCATCATCATCATCATCATCATCATAATAATTGAGTTATAATTGTCAGATGTCATGTTGCACTTCATAATTTTTTACAAGAATCTCCTGAATCATGATTCTTACACTTATTCGTAATCAGAAGCCTAATTCTATGATGCATTACATCATTTAGCATAATTAAGCCTAATACACACACACACACACACACACACACACACACAAAAAAAAAAAAAAAAAAAACTCATTTTGAAATTTTGTAAAGAATAAATTTTATCAAATTTAACTATACCCAAATTTCTTGATTTGTGATGTATTTACATTTATTAAAGAATTGTAATTAAACCTAATCATTGTCAGGGAATATTTACATTCAAATGTTTAGGTTAAACTAAGGATTTACCAATTTAAACTTGTTTAAACTGTATGAATCTCTTTTAGCTGTTGAACACCAAAAATGATATTTTGAAGAAAGTTGGCAACCAAACGGTTGATGGAAAAATACTATGGAAGTCAATGGCTACCATCAAGTGTTTGGTTACCGCTATTTGTCAAAATATCTTCTTTTGTGCTCAACAGAACAAAGAAACTCAAACAGGTTTTCGAACAACTTGAGGGTGAATGAATGATGACTGAAATGTCATTTTTGGGTGAACTATCCCTTTAACCTTGAGCTGTCAGTTAGTTTACTGGTCACTGAATTGACTTTCATCTTTTGTTGGGGTTGTGTTGACCTGACTTTGTCTTTTCTGCGGTCAGTTGTCATATTCTGCTTTTACATCTTGTAAAGCCATAGAGACACACAGAACAATCTCCACCCATGTAGGACACGCTCGGGTCATGTTTAACTTATCAGAGCCTCAAATCGAATTAGTGAGAAAATGGCAAACGTCGTTAGCCAGGCCGTCTTGCATGGCGAGGTTGCATGCAGCGCTGAACGCGACCCTGATACACAAACACCCACACAACAGGCAAAACGTGAACAATTCAGAATCTCTGCTGTGACAACATCAGCGAAATCTGTGCCAGAAATGATGCGTGTGATGGCGGTGACGTAATCCGTATGAATCAAGCTTTCAGCTTTTGACCCTGAGCTGTTGCCACACTTCATCCTGTTTAACATTGAGTCAGAGCTTCAGTGCTGCCACTTGTTACCGGTCAGATTTGGGTCGTCATTGCCTGTTTCAGAAGTGATTTCATTCAAACTAGATTGGAAATACTCTACTTCCCCTTTATAGTTCATATACAGAAGTGAAGTTCTTCCTCAGTGTTTGTTTTTCAGAACAAATATCTAAACATTCTTAAATTAAGATTAATGCATTTCAGAAGTGAAATTACTTAAAATTTGTCTTCTTTTCTAAAAAAAAAAATAATTGTTGGAAAGAAAATAAGCACAGTGAGAAAGATAAACTTAATATGGAGGGGAAACTAAATTTCTCTAACATCACTGACAGATATTTTCTTGCAGGAAATATTTTTACTAAAACTTCTTAAAACTTACTACCCACTAAGTTTAAGTGATGATAAGTGAGTAAATGTTTAGAAATTCAATTGAACATTTTCATATGATCTAAAATAACTAAATTGTAGAAACTTTATTGGTTGTTAAAGTAATTACTGTGCCACAATTTTTGCCCAAAAATTTGTTTTCCAACACGTTACTCACTGACCAATATTTTTCTTGCTTTAAGTTTAAAGAAAACAATCAGCAGATTATTGATTAAGTGAATTTCAGTCAACGTGGAAGTGCATTTTATTTAATTTATTTAATTAATTAATTAATTTATTTATTTA
The DNA here is from genome assembly GCA_036247105.1 of Cirrhinus mrigala. Lineage (NCBI taxonomy): Eukaryota > Metazoa > Chordata > Actinopteri > Cypriniformes > Cyprinidae > Cirrhinus > Cirrhinus mrigala. The sequence continues at coordinate 40,171,757 of CM070028.1, read as the reverse complement.
TTTAATTTTAGAAAGAAATTAGAAAGTTATTATTATTAACTAAAAGTTAAAGTTTACTGTAAAGTTGTTTAAAAGAAAGTTGTATAAAGTTTCTGTAAAATTTCTATAAAATCAAAGCTGTATGTCTAAGTTCCAAATTTGAAGTTGATATAAAAAATTTTTAGTTTCTGTTAGATTTTAATCATTATACCAAAAATTTCCACTTTCTAAAAAAAATAAACAATGCATGTTGTATGTGTGTATATATATATATATATATATATATATATATATATATATATATATATATATATATATATATATATATATATATATATATATATATAATATACTACAATATTTTATTTCACCACTTCTACAATTACTTTATTGCACAAAAAAAAGTAAAAAAAAAAAAAAAAAAGTAAATGGAAGTAAACGGCTATATTTTCTATGTATGTTTTACTACATTTTAAACTTTTTGCTATTAAAGCGTGTCATTTCTGTGTCAATAGTTTTTCCAGGTATGCCAAAAATGCTGTGTTTTGGACACAGATGTTTTGCAAAAAGTTTCTGTGAGATTTTGTTTAGGTGTAATACCAAAAATTGCCACCTGGTAAAATGAAAATAAATAATGCGTTTTTTTTTTTTTTTTTTTTCACATTGATTAATACATTTATATATGAAACCTACAATATTTTTTATTTTATTTCACAATTTCTACAAGTACTTTATTGCACCAAATAAACAGTAAATAGAAGTAAACAGCTGTTTTCTACATGTTTTACTAAATTTTAAACTTTTTGCTATTAAAGTGTGTAATTTCTGTGCCACTAGTTTCATTAAATAAATTTGCACAAATGTATGTTTTCCAACAAGTTTCTCACTGACTGATATTTTTCTTGCTTTAAGTTTAAAGAAAACAATCAGTGAATTTGTTAAAAAAAAAAAAAAAAAAAAAAAAATAAAAGAATTTAGAAAATTAGAAAAGTTAAGGTTTACTGTAAAGTTGTATAAAAGAAAGTTTTATGAAGTTTCTATAAAACTGCTATAGAATCAAAACCATGCATGATATATATATATATATATATATATATATATATATATATATATATATATATATATATATATATATATATATATATATATATATATATATATATATATAATATGATATATATATATATATGTTAACACATTATATATTTTAATTTTATTTCACCATTTTTACTATTTCTTTATTGCACAAAAAAAAAACAACAAATAGAAGTAAACAGCTATATTTTGTATGTTTTACGAATTTTTATATGTTTTTGCTATTAAAATGTGTAATTTCTATGCCACTAGTTTTTCCAAATTTGCCAAAAATGCTGTTTTGCACAGAAATGTTTTGCAACAAGTTTCTGTGAGATTTTTAGGCGTTATACCAAAAACTGCCACCTGGTGAAACCAAAACACCATTGAATTTTTTAATGCATTTTCCCATCACAAATGTATAAATTTATGTCATTATGTATACATTTGTTATAAAAAGTTTTGTTCATAAGATTAGAGCTGCAAAACATTGTGATTAATCGATTCAAAATAAAAGTTTGTGTTTGCATACTATATGTGTGTGTGCTGAGTATATTTATGTATATATAAATATAAACAAATACATGTTAACAGTAAAATTATGTTAGATTGTATGTAAAATATTTATATTTATATATAATAAATTATATACAAATTATAAGTGTTTACATACAAATTCATACAAATATTTAAATATAAAACGTGTGTATTTATATATACTTGATATACACATTACACATAGTATGTAAAAACAAACTTTTATTTTGAATCGATTAATCGCGACTAATCGTTTTGCAGGTCTGTATAAAATATTGCAGTAAATTTTGTAATATGGCACTTGACACCGCCCACTAGAGGGAGGAGCCCACTGTCTAATTTCCAATTATGTTTTCCAAAATGGAGTTTTTAACCTTTCAAATTATATTTAATTTATTCTAATAAAATATGTGAAAGGCAATATTTTAAACCGCAAGTTTAAACGTAATGCAAGAAATTTTACGTTTAAACTTTTCCATGCATTTCTCAGAAAACAAGAATATCTTGTCATGTGTATTTTGGCAGTTGTGCATAAAAATCCAGTTTTATCCAACAAAAAAAATCATGTGTGCTGCGACAGGCCTTCTATTGTCTCCTAATCGGAAAAGCCCTCGTCCCACATGGAGTCTGCTTTCTTGGAGCCGACGGTTTGTGTCTTCAGACGTCCCACCAGTGCAGCCCACTGGCCTGAAACAAAACACAGACGGTCATGTGACGCAACAGGCCAAGTCCGGCTGGGGCAGCTTTAATGATTTGAGGTTTCTGCTGAGGCTGGCATTCCCAGATTAACTGAGATTGTATTGTTAAAAATGTCTGTTTACTGTTGAACTAGCTGAGATTTTAGTGTCGTCTCTAGTCAGCGGGCTAATGTTTAGTTCAGGCCCAACTGTCACTTTGACCCTGTCATAAAGGGAGTATTGCAAATGTGTCAAACAGGGAATGCCACTGTTTACACAACTCTGTTTGTGGCTGTCTGTTCCTGTGCAAAGACACTTAACTTCATCTAGAGATGCTCAAAATGTCTTTCCAGCCTGTTTTAATTAAAACATATTGTTTGCTTTTTATGGCGAGTGTCAGATTCCACAGTTCTGCATGTAGTGTTTGTGGGCCGCTGGCGCAGTTTAATGGGCCCGGAGACATAGTTCACCCACGTGTGCCAATTCTGAGTTAATGAACTGCTCAAAACAACCATTGTCAACACATTTCTACGACGTCCATTGAGCGTGTAGGGTCATTACGGAGCGCTGTGTTTATTAAGCTGCTCACTGGTCCGGTTTTATTGTTTGAGAGACGTGGGGCAAGTTTCATATTAAGAACTTTGACCGCAATTAACTAGTGTGGTGGTGTTTGTTTGAGGAACAGTGGGTTTTTGCCAGTGTCTTTGAAAGAGGGGTCTTTTTGACCAAAAATCCACTGTTGGTTGAAAATGTGTAATGTAAATTACTGTATATATGTATATATTTATTTAACCAAATTAACAGTAAATAGAGGTAAACAGCTACATTTTCCTACATAAATTTTACTAAAACTTAAAAAAAGTTAGCTTTCAGTGCATAATTTTAATTGATGTATTCTCATTTTATACAAGTTGCATACAGTTTAAAAATTGAACGTTATGTGGTTTCTGTGCCACAAGTTTTTATATAAGTTTATATATATATATATATATATATATATATATATATATATATATAGAATGTTTTTTTATATATTTTTATTTATATATAATAGAAATTATGCAAAAAATTATAATAAATACATGTAATTCTAAATATTCGTAAATATTTGCTTATTTTCTGTTTTTTTTTTTTTTTGATCTAATATTCATAGTTAAACGGTACATTCAACATGTTTAAAGTAAAATGTTAACTTGTTTTAGCATGTGGCTAACATGAATTGCTATGTTTGAGTGGCTATGTTTTAATGATTTGTTAGCATTATTAAATGTTATTAGCGTGATTTAGTACATTGTTGGCACCTTTTAGCTTGTTAACATGTTTTAGCTTATGGCTAACATAAATTCACGTTTTCACCATTTTCACCGTTTTCATTATTAACATGTTGTTAGTATTTTTATGTTGTTAACATGTTTTAGTACATTGTTAACTTGAATTAGCATGTTGCTACCAAGTTTTAACATTTAGCATTTTTAACACATTGCCAGCATGATTTAACATGTTATTAGTGTGAATTAACATGTTTTAAAAATTGTAGCTTGTTGTTAACGTTTTAGCATGTTGCTACCGCATTTTAACACATTGTTAGTATTTTTATGCTGTTAGCATGATTTACCATGTTGTTAACATGGTTTAGCACATTGTTAAAATGAATTAGCATGTTGCTAACAAGTTTTAACATTTTGTTAGCATTTTTAACACATTGCCAGCATGATTTAACATGTTATTAGTGTGTTAGCAAGCTTTGAAAGTTGTAAATTATTGTTAACATGTTTTAGCATGTTGCTGTCATATTTTAATGCATTGCTAGTATTTTTTTATGCTGTGAACATGATTTACCATGTTCCTAACATGTTTTAGTACATTGTCAACATGAATTAGCATGTTGCTACCATGTTTTAACATTAACACATTGCCCGCATGATTTAACGTTTTAGCATGTTGCTACCATATTTTAACACATTGCTATTATTTTTATGCTGTTAACATGATTTACCATGTTGCTAACATGTTTTAGTACATTGTTAAAATGAATTAGCATGTTGCTACCAAGTTTTAACACTTTATTAGCATTTTTAACACATTGCCAGCATGATTTAACGTTATTAGTGTGAGTTAGCATGTTTTAAAAATTGTAGCTTGTTGTTAACGTTTTAGCATGTTGCTACCATATTTTAGGACATTGTTAGTATTTTTATGTTGTTAATGTGATTTACCAATTTGTTAACATGTTTTAGTACATTGTTAACTTGAATTAGCATGTTGCTACCAAGTTTTAACACTTTGTTAGGTTGATTTAACATGTTATTAGTGTGAGTTAGCATGTTTTGAAAATTGTAGCTTGTTGTTGATGTTTTAGCATGTTGATGTCATATTTAACGCATTGTTAGTATTTTTTATGCTGTTAACATGATTTACCATGTTGCTACCATGTTTTAGCATTTTGTTAGCATTTTTAACACATTGACAGCATGATTTAATGTAATTAGTGTGAGTTAGCATGTTTTGAAAAGCTTGTTGTTAATTTGTTTTTGAATGTTGCTACCATATTTTAACACATTGCTAGTATTGAAAATTGTAGTTTGTTGTTAGCATGTTTTTGTACATTAACATGAATTAGCATGTTGCTACCATATTTTAACGCTGTTACCATTTTTAACATGTGATTTATCCATATCCATATCCATATCTGAAGTTCCACAGTACGTTCAACATGTTCAATGTAAAATACATTAAAACTAAAAAAAAAATGCAAGTTTTCCACATTATTTATGCAAATGAATGCAACATTTGTATTTTATTTCACCATTTATGCAATTAATTTATTGCACTAAATAAACAGTAAATAGAAGTAAGCAGCAATATTTCATACTTATGTTTTACTTTCACTTTTTATTATTATTTTTTTTTTATTTACTTTTTCCTAATACAGTGGTTTTTCCAAATTTGCCAAAAACGCATTTTGCTAAAAGTTTCCCTGCATACATCTGCCATTGGTTGAATAGACAGGTTTTCCTGCCCAAAATTCACATCATTGGCTGAAACTGTGTTGAAAACAATGCAGTGTTTGTAAACGCCACAGTGTTCAAAGTTTTCAAAGAAATCAAACTGTAAATGGCTAACACACACATGGTCTTTGTTACTTCAGACACAAAACATCTTTTTTTAACTAGGTTTCTTAGAAAGCCAAGTCTTGACTGTGTTGTATAATGACGTAAAGGCCTTGGATTTCCATTTATTTACTTCTGTGAACAGACTTGGGTCTGTTTGATTCTTATTTGATTTCTTGATCGTGTGAGATAAACTTCACCGTGACATTGTGTGATGTTTGGGATCAGCCTATGCAAATAGATTCCCATCATCCACCTCCAGCTCTCATTTGTTTATTTGTTTATAGATTTAATGGAACGTGAAGTGTCACACTCATAAATGTTCCCATCTCTAAGTTTCGTCAGCAGCTTCTGGCATTCATTAATCATGGAGTCAGACTAATTTGTTTTGCATTCTGTCGAGCATGAGTCAAATCAATGGTTTTTTGTAATGTGTCTGAAATGCTGCTGTCTCAGAGATAACTAGTTAAACTAGCTACTAAGTTTACTATATGAATCACTGATCTCACCTGAGAATTTAGTGTTGAACTTTGACCCATCTGTTTATTTGTTGACTTGTTTAATCATCTTTAAATCTAGATTTCGGTTTGAGTAGAAGGACGGTAGATGAAAACTAAAGTTAAGTTTTGTGAACAAACTTTGATGTTGGCTTGATAAAGCCTTCTTTCAAGATTTGGAAAAAAAACTTTGAAAAGCTTGAAGTTTGAAAAATTGTATCAGTCAGTAATGTACCACATTGCTGAAATGTTTAAGCAAGTTGTTTACATGTTTTGACATGCTACTAACATGATTTCGCATGTGGCTAACATGAATTATCATGTTGCTTCCGTGTTTTAATGCACTGCTAGTATTTGTATGTTGTAAACATGATTTAGCATGTTAACGTGTTTTAGTACATTGCTAACATGAATTAGCATGTTGCTCATTTTAACATTGCTAGCATGATTTAACATTATTAATGTAATTTAGCATGTTGCAATCATCTTTTATCTTGTAGACATGTTAACACATGTTGCTAACATGAATTAACATTTTTAACACATTGCTAACATGATTTAACATGTTATTGACATGATTTATCAAGTTGTTAGCATCTTTTTGTTTTTAACATTTAACATGAGTTAGCATGTTGATACCATGTGTTAACACTTCATTAGCATTTTTAACACATTGCTAGCATGGTTTAACATTATTAGCGTGATTTAGCATGTTATCATCTTTTAACTTGTTGTAAACATGTTTTAACATGTTGCTAACATGTTTTAGTACATTGTTACCATCTTTTAACACTGTTATGATTTTTGACACATTGCTAGCATGCTTTAACATGTTATTAGCATGATTTAGCACTTTGCTAGCATCTTATAGCTTGTTTTTAACATGCGGCTAACATGAATTGGCATGCTGCTACCCTGTTTTAACACATTGCTAGTATTTTTTGTTCTTAGTCTTGTTGTTAATATGTTTTTGTACATTGTTAACATGAAATAGCTTGTCGTTACCATGTTTTAACACTTTGTTACCATTTGTAACACATTAGCATGAATTAACCTTTCTTATGCATTTTTAGCTTGTCGTTAGCATGTTTTAGCATGTGGCTAACATGTTTTAATGTGATATACATGAATTATTATGTTACTACTATGTTTTAACACATTGCTAGTATTTTATATGTTCTTAACATAATTTATCATGTTGTAAACATATTTTATTACATTGTTAAATTAATTAGCATGTTGTTACCAAGTTGTAACATTTTGGTAGCATTTTTAACACATTCCTAGCGTGATTTAACATGTTATTAGCGTCATTTATCACATTGATAACATTTTTTAGCTTGTTGTTAACATGTTTTAGCATTCAGCTAATATGAGTTAGCATGTTGTTACCGTGTTTTAACGCGTTAATAGTATTTTATGTAGTTAACATAATTTAGCAAGTTGCTATTGCTAACATATTTTAGTATATTTTTAACGTGAATTAGCATGTTGTTACCATGTTTTAACACTTTGCTAGCATTTTTAGCATCATTTAACACATTATTAGCATGATTTAACACATTGTTAGCATATTTTAGCTTGTTGTTAGCATATTTGTCATATTGCTAGCAAGATTTAACATGTTGTTTGTGTCTTTTAACATGTTTGGGGATTGTAGCTTAAACTCTAGGAGGAGAAGATACTGTTTAGTATTTTGCTTAGTTATAACACATTGTTAGCATGTTTTATGTTGTTTGGCATGATGTTATCATTTTTTAACACATTGTTAGCATGATTTAACATGTTATCAGCATCATTTATCACATTGATAACATCTTTAAGCTTGTTGTTATCATGTTTTAGCATTTGGCTAACATGAGTTATGTTGCTACCATGTTTTAACACATTACTAGTATGTTTATGTTGTCATTATGATTTAGCAAGTTGCTAACATATAGTACATTGTTAACTGGAATTGCCACGTTGTTACCATGTTTTAACACTTTGTTAGCATTTTTAGCATTATTTAACACATTATTAGCGCAATTTAGCATACTGTTAGCATCTTTTAGCTTGTTGTTAGCATGTTTGTCATATTGCTAGCAAGATTTAGCATTTTGTTTGTGTCTTTTAACATGTTTGGGGATTGTAGCTTGAAAACTCTAGGAGGAGATACTGTTTAGTATTTTGTTTAGTTATAGCACATTGTTAGCATGTTTTAATGTTGTTCATGTTTTACCATGTTAGCATGTTTTAACATGATGTTATCATTTTTAACTTATTCCTAGCATGATTTACCATGTTATTAGCGTCATTTATCACATTGATAACCTCTTTTAGCATTTGGCTAACATGAGTTAGCATGTTGCTACCATGTGTTAACACATTACTAGTATTTCTATGTTGTTAACATGATTTAGCAAGTTGCTAACATATTTTAGTACATTGTTAACACGAATTAGCACGTTGTTACCGTGTTTTAACACTTTGTTAGCATTTTTAGCACCATTTAACACATTATTAACATGATTTAGAACATTGTTAGCATATTTTGGCTTGTTGTTAGCATGTTGTTTGCGTCTTTTAAAATGTTTGGGGATAGTAGCTTGAAAACTCTAGGAGGAGATACTGTTTAGTATTTTGCTTAGTTATAGCACATTGTTAGCATGCTAGCATGTTGTTACCAAGTTTTAATGTTTTCCATGTTTTACCATGTTAGCATGTTTATAATTTTTAACACATTCTTAGCACAAGCTAACATGTTATATTCGTCATTTATCACATTGATAACATATTTTAGCTTGTTGTTAACATGTTTTAACATTTGGCTAATGTGAGTTACCATGTTGCCACCATGTTTTAACACTTTACTACTATTTTTATGTTGTTAACATGATTTAGCAAGTTGCTAACATATTTTAGTACATTGTTAACATGAACATTTAACACTTTGTTAGCATTTTAGCATAATTTGACACATTATTAGCATGATTTAGCACATTGTTAGCATGTTTTAATGTTCATGTTTTAACACGTTAGCATGTTTTAACATGATGTTATCATTTTTAACACATTGCTAGCATGATTTAACATTTTATTAACGTGATTAAGCATGTTGTTTTAGAGTGTTAACATGTTTAGCATGTTGTTGACATGTTTTAACATTTGTTGGTTGTAGCTTAAACTCTAGGAGATACGGTTTAATATTTAGTATAATTTACCACATTGTTAGCATTCTAGCATGTTATTAGCATTTTTTTACCGTTGTTCTCATTTTAACATGTTGATAGCACATTGTTAGTGTTTTACCACATTCCTAGCATGTGTTAACGTGTTGCTAGCATGATTTAGCATGTTTTAGTGTGTCGTTAGCGTGATTTAACATGTCAGATCAGTCTGAAACTTTAGGAGGAGAACACTGTCAGGCCAACATCATAATAAAATCAGTTTAATGTAAAACACTTTATGTAAACTGAGTCTTGATCTAGATTAGCAGGACTGGCATGTAAATCACTTGATGACACAGGATAAGACGCTGTTTTCTCTCTGCATTCCTCCTGCAGGTGTATTGCGGGTCCATGTGCCTCCATCCTTCAGATCCAGACGGAGTTGAGTCGGAGAGCTCAGCCCAACGCCGTCCTGGAGAAAGTGTTTACATCCATCACAAAGGTATGCCGAAGCAGCGTAATGGAAAATAAAGGCATGATAAGCCGTGAGAGAGAAAGACTCAGTCACCAAAGCTGAGGCTCAGTGTGAAGTAAACTGGTGAAATATGATTCAGATGCAATCAAAACATTTCTTAGCCCCATTTTTAGACATTTTTCAGTCTCCTATTCTTCTTTTATAAACCTGTTGTTTCTCTGCTGTCACTGTGTGTGTGTTTTATGAGGCCGTCAGAGCAATATCATCAACTTTAGTCTAGAAAGCGACTATAAATACAGCTCAGGCAGGTTTAACATTAGCAGACAGATGAATAGAGCTCCGATATTTGTCTTTACAATCACCAGTGACTAAAGAGCTGTTTTGTCAGGCAGCTATAAAAGGTGTTTATCAGCGCTGAAGCTGGTGTTGTCAGTGGAATCTGAACTGATAACTTTCGTGGGTCACCCGGAAGAAAGCTGTCAATATGTGGTCTCATTTTTCATTTGTCGTTTGGCTGGTTATTCTGCAGGTCTCATTTGAACTTCAGCCAATTTTTGGTGTTTTATGTATTAAGTTTGTTTCAGAGATGGATATTTTAACTGAAGGTGGTTATGTTCCAGGGTTTTATTTTTATTTATTTATTTATTTATTTTTTTAAGGAAAAGTAGAATTTATATACTTTTGTTCCATGAATGTTCCAGCTTGCTTGCTTGCTTGCTTATTTATTTATTTATTTATTTATTTTATTTATTTATTTATTTATTTATTTATTTGAAAACCGTAATTTATTTAGTTGTGTCCCAGACTTCTAAGCTCACAATGTAAAATTACAATGTATTTTAATGTAAAACTATCATAAGAAAAAAAAAAAGTGAAATAAATGCAACTAATTCATTATTTGTTGTGTGATTTACTTATATATTCTTTTTTTTTTGCATTAACATGAGACAATTAATGTTCCAGTGGTTTATGTATTTATTTATTTATTTATTTATAAGGCTAGAATTTTTTTTTTTTTTTTTTCAGACTTTAAAGCTTATCCAATAATAAATATTTTATTTCATTTTAAAACTATCATAAAGACAAAGAAAAAAAAATAAATGCAAATATTTCATTATTTATTGTGTGATTTACTTACATGTTTACATTAACTTTAGACAATTTCTGTTCCAGGGTTTGGTCTATTTATTTAGTTATTTATTTGTTTATTTATTTATTCAGAAGACTAGAATTTTTATTTATTTATCTATCTATCTGTCCATCTATCTATCTATCTATCTATCTATCTATCTATCTATCTATCTATCTATCTATCTATCTATCTATCTATCTCAGACCCAGATTTTAAAGCTTAAAATGTAAAAATCCATAATAAATATATTATTTCATTTTAAAACTATCATAAAGACAAATGAAAAAGTGAAATAAATGCAAATCATTCATTATTTATTGTGTGATTTACTTACATTTTTACATTAACTCTAGACAATTTATGTTCCAGGGGTATGTTTGTTTGTTTACTTATTTATTTATAAGACTTTAAAACTTTTTTTTTTTTTTTTTTTTTTGTCTGAGACCCAGACTTGAAAGCTTACAATGTAAAAATCCATAATAAATGTATTATTTCACTTTAAAACTATCATAAAGAAAATGAACAAGTGAAATAAATGCAAATAATTATTATTATTTTTTTTACATTAACTTTAGACATTTGCGTTCCAGTTGATTTCTATTATTTGTTTATTTATTTATTTATTATGAAGACTACAATTTTGTTGTTGTTGTTTGTCTCAGAACCGGACTTTAAAGCTTAAAATGTAAAAAATCTGTAATAAATATATTATTTCATAATCATAAGGGCAATCATAAAGACAAATGAAAAAGTGAAATAAATGCAAATAATTCATTATTTATTGTGTTAATTACTTACATTTTTAGATTAACTTTAGACTATTTCTGTTTCAGGGGTGGGTTTGTTTGTTTATTTATTTATTTATTTAAAAACTAGAATTTATTTAACTTTGTCTCAGACCCAGACTACAAAGCTTACAATGTAAAAATTCATAATAAATGGATTTTAAATTATTTTTACATTAACTTTAGACAATTTATGTTCCAGGGGTTTTTCGTCGTCTTCTTCATCTTATTATATATTTATTTTATTTATTTAGGTGAACACTAGAATTTATTTACTTTTGTCTCAGACCCATACTTTCAACGTTACAATCTAAAAATCCACAAAAAAATATTATTTCACTTGAAAACTATCATAAAGACAAATGAAAAAGTGAAATAAATGCAAATAATTCATTATTTATTGTGTGATTTACTTACATTTTTACATTAACTTTAGACAATTTATGTTCCAGGGGTATGTTTGTTTGTTTGTTTGTTTATTTATTTATAAGACTAGATTTTTGGAGGGTTTTGTATGTCTCAGAACCAGACTTGAAAGCTTACAGTGTAAAAATCTATAATAAATATATTATTTAACTTTAAAATTATTTAAAAAAAAAACAAGTGAAATAAATGCAACCAATTAATACTTTTTTACAGTAATTTTAGACCATTTGCGTTCCAGTTGATTTATTTGTTTATTTATTTATTTATTATGAAGACTAGAATTTTGTTGTTGTTGTTGTTTGTCTCAAACCCAGACTTTAAAGCTTAAAATGTAAAAATCTATAATAAATATATTATTTCATAATCATAAAGGCAATCATAAAGACAAATGAAAGAGTTAAATAAATGCAAATAATTCATTATTTATTGTGTGATTTACTTACATTTTTACATTAACTTTTTTTTTGTCGTCTTCTTCATCTTATTATTTATTTATTTTATTTATTTAGGTGAAAACTAGAATTTATTTACTTTTAAAAATTACAAATATTATTTCACTTGAAAACTATCATAAAGAAAAATAAAGAGTGAAATAAATGGAACTAATTTATTTGGTTTAAATTTGCTTATGTTATGGGGTTGATTTATTTATTTATTCATTTTTAATAAAAATAAAACTGACATAAAAAAGTGAAATAATTGTGACTAATTCAATATTTCTTACACAATATTTTGACACACATTATGTAACAAATTTCACAATACTTATGTGTGAATATAGGCCAAATAAATAAAATGCTAGCTGGAAATTTTTCACAAATTCATAATTGTAAAATAATTTAAGATATTATTGCATTTACGCACTATTTTTCTTTATTTCAGTCCCCAGACTCGAGGCACTTAGAGGGTCTGTCCAAACAGCTGGACTGGGACGTACGAAAGGTCCAGCGATGGTTTCGACACCGGCGGAACCAGGACAAACCCAGCACAAGAACCAAGTTTTGCGAGAGCATGTAGGTTTTCATGCTTTTTTTTTTCTGCTCATTTTTACATTTATTCGTTTATAAGACACATTCGTGGAAAGTGACAAGGAATTCATTGGCAATATTTGCGCTACACCGTTCTTTAAGTTACTAGTACACAAGCTAATGGTTCGTCTTCCAGCTAAGTTGGTTTGGGTTACCAGAAATCTGTGAGGAATGCTGTGAAGTTTCAATGGAAAAATACCTGTGAAACAGTGGGTGGTGGGCGGAGTCTCCTCCTCCTCCTCCATTGGTCAGTTTACCTGTCAATCACAGTCGTTTCACTGGAGGTGTTCTAAATTGGCCGTGAAAGTATGAATGCGTGTCGATGGTGGAAATCGCTACACGTCATATATTTTGGAAACAGAGCCGTATGGGGTCTTTCCTGATTTTGTGATATCAGACGCATTTGTTTGTGAACCAAAGGATCCTCATTGGTTCAGCAGTGAAATCAGCATATGTCTCCTACACACTGGATTGGATTGGTGGGATTGTTTTCAATGTTTACTCTCATAGCAGCTGTGTATTTGAGTTTCTGTCGTTTGTTTTGTTCGATATCTCTGCAGGTGGAGGTTTACATTCTATCTGTGTATATTTACGTATGGGATCCGTTTCCTGTGGCAGGTGAGTTAAATACTGTGGGTGGTTGTGGGTTATTTTTGGTCCCTGAAATGTTATTTAAACAGAAGGGTATAGATTATATACACATATCACTTTTGGGCCATTTTTATGATTTATGCGTGTTTTTGTGTGTGTTTTGTAGTCTCCATGGATGTGGGATACGAGACAGTGCTGGTACAATTACCCCTATCAGGTAACGCTTAAAATGTTGCCAGTTTTCTAATGCAGGTTCAAATGAAGCTTAACGGTGAACTTTGACAATTTTAGGATTTTTTTTTTGCCTGTTACATTTAAATTGTGTATTTGAATTGTTCAATTTGAGCTGTCCACAATAAAAGAGCATGTAAAAGAAACTAAAAGAAAACTATAAAACTATAAAAGATACAAAAAAAATGTGCTTATCAGTTAGATTTTGCATAATGAAGTGTAATTTTAGGATCATTGAGATGCATTGTGACATTATTTTCATGACAAACCCAGTGTAATGTAAGAAAATTATAATATAAAATATAAATAATATATAACACATACTATATATATGTATATATATACATATATATATATATATATTTGGCATTGTTAAATACATATATTTGTCATTGTTAAATTTCTGCAAACTTAAATGATCACCTTAAAATTATATATATATAAAAATAAATAAATAAATAATAATAATAATAATAAATAGTGTATAAATGATTGTATTGCTGTATGGTAGTGATTAAATAAATGCCTTAAAGCTTTAATGATAATCACTATTTTATTTATTTTATTATTTTATTTTATTTAATTTTTTAATTGTATTATATTTTAATTGACTTATTTTATAAGGAGGATTTAGGGGTATAATAAATAAGGGGGTAAAAATAAATAGGGAATAGAGAATAATAATAAAAAAAAAAAAAAATTTATTTTATTTTATTTTATTAAGGAAATGCACTGTTATGAATACAATTTTACATCAAAAAATCTGTGACCCTACTATTGCTTTCACTTTTTATGCACATAAAAAAAAAACAATCATTTAAAATGGAAATTGTGATCCTACTATTACTATTCGTTTCATCTAAAATAATAATAATAATTTTGACTTTATTTTATTGTTTTATTTAATTTTATTTAATTTTATTTTATTTTATAATGATGATTAAGGGAGCAACTGACAAAGTTAGAGCAAAGTCACATTGCAAAAAAAAATCTCAATAATCCTACAATTACTTTTACTTTTTTTTATTTTTCATTAAAATAAACTAAAACAATGATTAAAATTGTTATTTTATTGCTTTGTGTTTTATTTATTTTATTCTATTGTTCTGCATTTTATTTTATTTTTGTTTTGTTTTATTATTATTTTACTTTATAATAATGAGCATTTAGGGAGTAACTACCCTGTAATGATTAAAATTTCACATTACCAAAAAAAAAAAAAAAAAGAAATTCAGCGATCCTACAGTTGCTTTCAGTATATATATATATATATATATATATATATATATATATATATATATATATATATATATATATATAATAAATTTTACTTTATTTTATTGCTGTGTTTTGTTTCTATTTTGTTCTATTGTTCTGCATTTTATTTTATCATTATTGTTATTTTATTTTATAATAACAAGGATTTAGGGAGTAACGGCACTGTCATGCATAAAATTTCACGTTACAAAAAAATCTCGACGCTGCAGTTGCATTTACATTTTCATTTTTACTCATTTTTTATTGTTTTTTTTCTTATATTCATCACCTGGCATATTAACAGCTTCCTCAGATGTCTTTTCTGCTCTATAATCTCTCTCTATGTTTGTGTGTGTGTGTGTGTGTGTGTGTGTGTGTGTGTGTGTGTGTGTGTCGTAGGTGCTGACCTCAGGCCTGTATTATTATTATGTAACAGAACTGGCCTTCTACTGGTCGCTCATGTTCTCACAGTTCATAGACATCAAAAGGAAGGTGAGCGTTTCTGGATCAAACGCCAACTATTCACTTCTGTTGTCTTTTGATCCATTATTTAACTCACTTCTGTCCTCTCTCTCAACTTCCCACCACATCTGACACACACATTCAAAGTTTTTGCCGATACTGGCTCGACGAAGTCAACGTGCTGCTGTTTTACATGCCTCACATAGCATTGTTCTCAACAGCCGAGTGTCATGTGATACGGATTAAAACCGCTCAAGATCACGCAGATCGCTGTGTTAGAGAAGGAAACGGCTTTTGAAATACACAAGAAAGAATTTGGCAGCTGTCAGACGCACATGGCTTTTGTTTGTTTCTTGACATTTCACCGTTTTCAGCCACCGGTGAAGACAAATAACGCGCGTTTGACTGTGGCGAGCGTCTTTAGGGCGCGGCCGGTCTATTTGTTTAAGATACGGCCCGCGGCCGTGGCCATTATGAGCCCTGGCGTTTGTATAACAAGTTACAGCGAGTGAATCATAACACTGAGATATTGTTCCTCTTTATTTGACATGGCAGAAACAATCTGGCAATTGCAGCTACTGAAAGGAAAAGGAAAAGAAATCCGAGTTGTGCTTTTGTGCTTGATTTGCATGATATTTCCATGTCGTCCTGGTCGTTTTTAACATGTTTCTTGTGTATTTCTGCAGGATTTCCTCATCATGTTCGTTCATCATCTGGCGACGATCAGCCTGATCAGTTTCTCGTATGTAAATAACATGTTGCGTGTGGGCAGTCTGGTCATGTGTGTTCACGACGCGTCCGACTTCCTGTTGGAGGTGAGAGAGGCAAAAACGATGGTTTTACTGTCACGCTATTATTTGTAATATTCATGAGGCAGCATGTAATTGAGGGGCGATGTGAAATTTTGTGCAAAATTACCTGCATTCACTGCATTTTCACAAAGCTAGGTGAATTATTGATTTATAAATCAGTATTTAACTGAATTTTGAGGTAAAGTTGCACCTAAAATTAATAGAATATTAATATGTGCTACATGAGTAGCATTTATAAAATTGTTCAAAATTGCCTGTATTATTTTGTAATAATATTATCGTAAAATTTATATATATATATTGTATGTTACATTTACAATATATATATTTTTTTATATTAATAATTTATATATTATTTAATATTTTTACATAATTTCATGTATTATTACATTTTATTATTAACATAACAGCAAATAAATGTATTTTATATCATGGTAGTATTTGTCAAATTTATGCAAATTTAAATGTCATTTCAAACTGAATTAAATAATTGGTATATAAATGATTGCATTGTTGTATGATAGCAATTAAATAAATTTCTTAAACCTTTAATTATGATTAAAACTTTAATTATAAACTTTAATTATAAACCTTTACTTCTGATCTTTTATTATATTTTATTTCAGTCATAATAATAATGATTTAGGAAGTAAATGTGCTAAGTTGTCATTTAAAGAAATTTCACATTGCAATAAAACAATTTTAAAGATCCCAAAATTGCCCTTCACTTAATGCATTTTTATTTTATTTTATTTTATTTTATTTATTTTTATTTATTTATTATTATTTTTTTAAGGTTTTAAGGAGTAAATGCTCTGTTATGAATAAAATCTCTGTTATGAAAAAAAAAAATTCAAATATTCTGCCTCTCTTAATTTTATGCACTTCTTTTTAATTATTATGTTGAATTATGAATTATTGTTTAGAAATTTATTTTATTTATTTTCTTATGAGGTTTTAGGGAGTAAATGCTCTATGAATAAAATCTCACATTTTCTCACATTATTTTTATTTTTTTGTATTTTTTTTATTAATTTGTTATATTGTTTTGCATTTTAATTTATAATAGTGAGAATTTAGGAAGTAAAAGCAATGTCATGAATAAAATTTCACATTACAACAACAACAAAAAAAACCCTCATTATTCCTACTATAATTTTGATCCTATTATTGATAAATAGATATCAACTGTTATTATTATTGTCGTCCATTGTCGTTTTAATTTTAGTTACAGTTTTAGTTTTATCATTTATATTAGTTCTTGATTGTCTATATATATAGATTATATATTATATATATATATATATATATATATATATATTTATTTATATATATATTATATAATTTTTATTATATTATTTTTTTTATTTTTCCAGAATTTTTTATATTATTTTTAATTTTAGTTTTTGTTTTAGTTAACTTTAAAAAAAATAAGTTTAAGTTTAAATACGTTTCTTTTTTTAATAGATTTTTTTTTCAGTTGACTTTTATTTTAGTTAACCTTTTTTTAATTATAATTTTATGTAATTATATTGTACTTATATTGTATATTAATTATATTGTACGAATATACTGCACACAATGAATTTATAATTTAAAATCAAGAAAAATTACCATTTTATTATTGTCTTTTATTTTATTCAGTTCTGCATTACTTAGATTTATACACTGTATTTAAATAAGAATTGGTTCATTTCTATCCATTCTATCCATTATCTTTTTTATGAATATTTGTGTTTTGTTTTTATCTTACAGGCTGCAAAGTTAGCAAACTATGCCAAATACCAGCGTTTATGTGACTTCTTGTTTGTGGTGTTCGGGATGATCTTCTTCGGGACGAGATTAATCATTTTCCCCTTCTGGTCAGTATCACATCCGTGTGTGTGTGTGCATATGTGTGCTCATTTAATAGGCCAATTAACTGTATTCGAGATGCGCTGATGGTCTCCTGCCGAGCGAAACCCGAGCGGCTGGATTCAGTGTCTGGGTTTTGGTGTCACGATGACAGAACCGACACTTATTCCAGATCCACTGACCTCCACCTCAGATACGACACACACTTATCAGGACATCACATGGAGAAATCACTGTTATATGCCATTAAGATTCTTTATACTATTTATATAAAATGGTCAGTTCCAGTTCTCTATTCTGATTGGTCAGCAGGTGTGTTTTATTCTCGCTTCACCCAGTGGTTCACAGCGTAGCACCCTTAGCGACCACCCTTAGCAACGTAAACAACCAATAATATAGCACCAGAACGGTTCCATGTGTTGTGTGTTTCAGCAAAATGAAATGTTTATTATTTATGTAATGAATTATGAGTGAAGGGGTTGCGGTATCTAACAACACCCTTCAGCCGTGACTCATTGACAATGCAGCACGGCTTCTCCTACCTTACTGCTGGCTTATATCACTTTCTATTACACTAAATATTGCATACTAAATACGTAGTATTTAAATGATTAATACTAGTGCTGTCAAATAATCGCATCCAAAATAAGTTTGTTTACATAATATTTGTGTGTAATGTGTATATTTATATTTATAGAAATACAAACATATATAACATATATATTTAACACATTTAAGAAATATTTACACGTGTATATACACTCATATTTATATATGATTTATATTATACAATAATATAAATATATATTATATATATATTTTTGTAATATGTATATGTGTAAGTGGGTGTGTGTTTTATTTATATATATATATATATATATATATAAATATATAAAATACACACACATATTATGTAAACAAACATTGCGATTAATCATGATTAATTAACTTGACAGCTATCTAATACTTAAGTACTAAGTGTATTGAAAGTGTCTACATTTTTGAGGATCTTTAATATTTTTTAGTACTGTGACATTATTTTATAAGTAACCACATTTTCAGTGTAATGGGGAAAAATACAGATGTATTATTTTAATGGTTTATTATATTATAATGTTTAAAAATATTTATATATCGTGGAAGTATTTGTCTTGTTGAATTTATGCAAATTTAAATGTATATAATAATAAAAATGTATATAAATGTATATAATAATAAAAATATATATAATAATAAAAAAAAAAAAAATATATATATATATATAATTGCTTTTACATTATTACTTTTCCATTTCATTTAAAAAAAAAAAATGTTAATGTAAATGATGTTTATTTGAGTGTTTATATTATGATATGTCATTAATAATTGGGAAATTATTTTAGTAACTATGTATTTGTTAATTTTTTTTAATTTTGGGATGTCAAGTAAAAAAATACTGGATGGAAACACCAAGATTAGCAGAAAATCTTTAAAAAGGAGCTTAAAAAAACATACACACTCCATTGAGGTGGATTTTTTTTTTTGTTTTTTTTTAATCCAATAATAATATATTCAGTATTCTTATTATTGATACTTTGTGCATCTTTCCCAGGAAGTGACTTTTTTGTTTTCTTGAAAACATGGGATTGAAATGGTGCTTTATTCACACAAGTTTCTGCAATATTTTAAGTTAAATTAGCATTTTTGGATGCAAGCATAGCTATTGTTAATATTTATTTAAAAATCTGTTTCTAAATCGGAAAATATGATGACAAATTTTAGTGGTACACATCATCACTTTTTTTCGTGAAAAATGGCAAATACCAGTAATATACAAAATGGTACAGTAGATGAGTTTGTTTCTTCATCAGATTTGGAAAAATGCAGCATTGCATCACTTGCTCACCAACGGATCTTCTGCAGTAAATGGGTGCCGTCAAAATGAGAGTCCAAACAGCTGATTACAAATATTACAATAAGTAATCCAAAAGTAATCCACATGACTCCAATCTATCAATTAACATCTTGTGAAGCCAAAAGCTGCGTGTTTGTAAGAAACAAATCCATTGAGACATTTTAACTTCAAATTGTTGCTTTTGGCTCAAATATGACTCCATAATTAATAATAACACTTCCTCCAGTTTACTGGTACAATGTAGGGCTGTCAAATGATTAACCGCAATTAATCGCATACAAAATAAATGTTTGTGTTTGCCTAATATATGTGTGTATACTGTGTGTAATTATCATGTACCTATAAATATACTCAAATTAATGTATATATTTAAGAGAAGTACAAAATATAATAAATATATATATATATATATATATATATATATATATATATATATATATATATATATATATATATATACACTACTGTTCAAAAGTTTGGGGTCAGTAAGACTTGTAATAGTCTTTAAAGCAGTCTCTTATGCTCATCCAGGCTGCATTTATTTGATTAAAAATATAGAAAAAAAAAACAGTAATATTGCAAAATGTTTTTACAATATAAAATAATGTTTTTTATTTTAACATACTTTAAAATAGAATTTATTCCTGTGATGAAAAGCTGAATTTTTATCAGCTGTTACTCCAGTCTTAAGTGTCACGTGATCCTTCAGAAATCATTCTAATATGCGGATTTATTATTAGAATGATCAATGTTGGATAATATCAACAGTTGTGCTGACAAATATTTTTTTGGAACCTGTAATTTTTTTTTTTTCAGGATTCTTTCATGAATAACAAGTTTAAAAAGTACAGTGTTTATTCAAAATATAAATATTTTATAACAGTGTAAATTATTTATTATTAACTTTTAATAAACTTTTAATTATTAACTTAATACATCCTTGGTGAATAAAAGTATTAATTTCTTAAAAAAAAAAAAAAAAAAAAGAAACAATAAAAATGTACTGACCCCAAACTTTTGAACGGTAGTGTGTGTGTATATATATATATATATATATATATATATATACATACATACATACATACATACACATTTTTGGCAAACTCAAACTTTTACTTGTATGCGATTTAATCACGATTAATCGTTTGACAGCCCTAGTACAATGATTAGTAAATATTTCAATAAGTAATCCATCAATTAACATCTTGTGAAGCTAAAATCTATGTTTGTAAAAAACAAATCCATCAAGACGTTGTAACCTCAAATTGTTGCTCTTGTCTGAAATATGACTCCATAATAATGCTTCCTCCAGTTTACTGTTACAGTGATTTATTAAATATTTCAAGAAGTAATCCACATGACTCCAGTCCATCAATTAACGTATTCTAAAGGCAAAATCTGTTTGTTTGTAAGAAACAAATCCATCAAGATGTTTTAACTTCAGTTTGTTGCTTTTGGCTGAAATATGACTCCATAATCCATAATAACGCTTCCTCCAGTTTACTGTTACAATGATTAGTAATTATTTCACTAAGTAATCCACATGACTCCAATCCATCAATTAACGTCTTGTGAAGCCAAAATCTGTGTGTTTGTAAGAAAGAAATCCATTGAGACATTTTAACTTCCAATAGTTGCTTTTGGCTGAAATATGACTCCATAATAACGCTTCCTCCAGTTTACTGGTACAGTGATTAGTAAAATGAATTTTCCCCACATTTTTTGTATGTTGCAGGATCCTGAACACAACGCTCTTCGAGAGCTGGGAGATCATCGGGCCGTACCCGTCCTGGTGGCTCTTCAACATCTTGCTGCTGGTGCTGCAGGTGCTGCACGTCATCTGGTCCTACCTCATCGCCCGCATCGCCTTCAAAGCCATTATGAGAGGAAAGGTGCGCACAAACCCGCCATTGTTGTGTTGAGGAGGTTCACGTTCATCTTGTGTAGTTACATGCGTTTCCTCTCTTTTTATCTTTCTCTCCCGCAGAACTGGTTTGTCTTTCCCTTCTCTAGCTGCTGGAAGGCTGTTCCCATCTTTCAGCTTCTGTCCTGATAGAAATCTTTCGCTCTTTCTGCTAAACTCGCTCGCTTTAGGGTCTTTCGCTCTCTCTCAGTCTCTTCGGCTGTAAGTCTGCTTTCTTGTTTTCTATGGTTCTTTTTGTAGTGGTTTGAATGTGAATTAAACTGAATGTGTTTCAAAGGAATAGTTCATCCAAAAATGCAAGTTTGCTGAACATTTACTGACCCTCAGACCATTCAAGATGTAGATGAGTTTGCTTCTTCATCAGATAACTGTCTCACCAATGGATCCTCTGCAGTGAATGGGTGCCGTCAGAGTCCAAACATATAATAAAAACATTACAATAATCCACACCACTCCAGTCCATCAATTAACGTCTTGTGAGGTGAAAAGCTGTAAATCTATCATTAAGATGTTTTAACTTCAAATTATTGCTTTTGGCTAAAATATAACTCTATAGTTAATTTCTAATGCTTCTTCCAGTAAAAAAAATAAATAAATAAATAAGTGGTCTAGTCTGAATCAGTCTGAAATATGCACAGATCAAGCACTGTTTACAAGCCAAAACAGCTCTAAACAGTTAAAGATTTTGATGTTTGAGGACAACAGAAGATAAACTTTTTCCACTGGAGGAAGCATTATTATAGACTATGGAGGGATATTTTAGCCAAAAGCAAGTTAAAATGTCTTAATGGTGGGTTTTTGTCTTACAAACATGCAGCTTTTGGCTTCACAAGATGTTAATTGATGGACTGGAGTAGTGTGGATTACTTGTGGATTGTGTTTTTATCAGCTGTTTGGACTCTCATTCTGACGGCACCCATTCACTGCAAAGGATCCATTGGTGAGCAAGCAATCTAAGACTAAATTTGTCCAAGTCTGTTGAAGAAACATGTTTATCTGTAGTATTTGAGTTTAGGGTTTTGCTTTTAAAGCACACAAGCGCCCTCTAGAGGAAGGCCGGCAACATTTTCCGGCCAGAGTATTGAATCAAAACGGTTTAATTTGTTAAAGTTTATAAAATAATGAAAAAATTTTTAAACATACAACTTCCAAACCAAAAGTACTACAGCTAATAACCGAAATGTATCCATCTCAGGTGTCCAAAGACGACCGCAGCGACATCGAAAGCAGCTCGGAGGAGGAAACCGAAATGACACCCAAAGAGCGACTCAAGACGACTTCACCCCGAGGAGAAAACGGCACCAACGGCCATTTCGGCTCCAAACCCTGGAGCCAGAACCACAACAACTGGTGACGCTTTCTTCCGGTGGCCTAACGCACAAAGAACTCGGGACTACTCGTAATCCCTGTACCTCACTCCAACACCAAAAACACCACAAAATCACCCCGTTGTGGGACTTTTGAGACTCTGACAGAGTTTGGGGCGTCATTCCCGGTGATGATGGGACAGTAATGACAATATGGCCACTATGAGAAGCTTGTGAAAGAGAAAACGATTAAATTAGTGATATTTGCATTCCTTCGTTTCCTTGTTTCGGGAGCTGAGAAGATGTTTCTTTTCCACGCTTCACATTTTACTGAAGTCAGGGAAGAAGATTCTCTTCAGATTTTAATGGTCAGATGTACTTGAGTTTCCACATCTAGTTGCTTTTCTTTTTGTTTTCGTTGTTTGTTTGGTTTTTTTTTTTTTGGTTACTGATGTGTTTGTAATTTGTTTCCTGTGCTGTTTTTCATTTCGCTTTTTTTATTTTTGGAAACTAAATAAGGTTATTAAAATGAAAGCTGGGCCTTTGTTCTGTAATGAGACGCTTTTTGATTATTAGGTGAGTTTTTGCCTTTCAATGAAAATCAGGGTGAATTAAATTAAATAAAGATGCGAAGAAATAAAATATGAAAAATGAAGTGTTTAGGGTTCCCACAGCTATCCTATACATTTTAGATTTTTAAAACGTGTAATTTCCAGTCTTGCAGTCAGTTTAGAAATCTTTAGAAAGTACATTTCTGTAATGCAGACAAATGGGAATTTTCTGATCTGAACTGAAAAAGCATCAAAAATACAATGCTAAATGCAAATAATTAATAATTAAATTGATATCTAAAGCAAAAGCAGTTGAGAACTACTGGTATGGTGAATAAACTTTTTAGTATTTATTAATATTTTAAATTGGCTTTTATTTTTATATTTTAAGTTTTAGTAATTTTATGTGCTTTTATATATATATATATATCTTTTTTAATTTCTACTTAATTTTAATTAGCATTTATTTCAGATTTAGTGCTATTAATGTTAGTACTTCACCCTAAACTTGTTTTATTTCAGCGAGTTGCCAAAGCAACATTGCTAATTTCTGTTCAAGTTTTTCATCTAATTTTGTATTTCGTTTCAGCTTTATTTCAATTAACAAAAATTATTTTTAAAAGTTTTAGTTGTTGTAAACAACAAAACATGGAATATAATCATTTAAATGTATATTCAGCTTAAAAAAATGCTTATTCTTATTGCTGCTTATTCTTCAAAACCATTTTCACACTTGAATAAACATGATAAAATCATTTGTCAACAGGTGTAGGAGCCTTGCAGATCTACAGGACATGCATAAACACTCATGCTAGTCGATTTTACAAAGAACATTTAATATATTACAATACATAAGATCCTGAACTCCACAAAAAGGCAAGTAAACCCTTTGAGGGTCATGAATGCAGGTGGGTTTCTGCTGGGCCATGTACTGTCCCACCCATGTGACATGTTCAGTGTCCGGTTAAGTGATTATTTACAGCCCATGTCTTCAGTCTTTAATGGTTTCTGAAGCCGTGCTTTCATTCTGTGCCGCCAGCTCCAGCTGTTTCTTCCTCTGCATGTAGCGTTGAGCCCGCATTACGCACAGGTATCCGCCGTACACTGTCAACAGCATCATGGAGCCCGAGAAGAGCTTGTAACCCACATCAGCGATGCGCTTCCCACTGACCATGATGGATCTGTGAAAACATGTGGGGAACTTAAATAGCATCTTAGCAAACACATTCCTAAAACGTTTGTAAATGGTTCCAAATTGGTTATTTTTTGAGAACCAAATAAGAACGTTCTGGAAACCAAAAAAGAATGTTATATTTCTGTAAAGAAAAATTCCTGACTAGCCAAAAATGGAATGGGAATGTCAATGGAACCAAAAACTGACGTTCTAACGGTCTGGGAACCAAAAAAATTACTAGCATAAATATGTCAAAGCACAAAAATCTGAAAATATATCTGAAATATTATAAATAATAAGCAAACCCAGGTAATATCGTTTTACTGTAGGAAATCTACCAAATTCATTGCGTATTTGTGGCTGTACATTCAAAATCAATATTCGATCCTTTGAGGTACGTCAAGGAATACTATGGTATGGTACATAGCACCATATACAATAACGTTTATACATTTTGTTCGTGAATACTAATTTTGTGTCTCTTTAGTTTTACAACATAAGCATGAGTTTGCATATCAGCTCTATAATCTAAACCACAATTCGATTCTGTTTTCCAGCAAAAAGGTCCGAGAACGTGCTTTATTGCTTTCTTCTACGTAAATACCATTTAAAGTTATTTAAAGTTTCTGCGCATACATAAAATGTGCAAAATGTGGAGTCTTACCTGTTTAATTTCCACTTGAAAGTATGAGGAAACGCAGCTCCGTTCTCAATGTCAGGCAAATGGCTTGTGCGCATGCGCAGTTACTTTAGTAACTGTATGGCGAAACAGAAGGGCCAAACGGGGTAAATGCGTTTTTCTCTCGTAATTTTCCTGTGAGTTTGCAACAACATCTTAAACCTGATATTTTACCTCACTACCGAATATCTGGGTTATAATGCCTGACTTTTAACTTTATAATGGCTGCCTTGTTTTTAACTTTATAAATGTGTAAAGTTACAATCGACTAGTGAGGAACTAGTTTTTTATGGCAACGCGAGACTTCAGGAATTATTTTGCTGTTGGACAGACATGGAGGCTCATGTTGCCCATGTGAACGAAGAGGAAAATGAGGATCCAGGAGCTGCTCCTTATGGAAACTTCATCAATTATTACTCCTTCAACCCGCCAGAGAATCGCCTGAGTTTGATACCGGAAACGCTGCTGGAAAACATCGGACTCGGTTCTGAACGCCTTTTAATACTGGACGTGGGATGTAACTCAGGGGTAACATGACAGATTTCTCTCATTTAGCGTTTAAATCAAACTATATTCTGCTTTATTATTAGATACTGCTAAATGCATTTTTGTAGTTTTTGTATTCTGTGGTTATCTGTAAACACAGCAAGTTGACTTACGAAAATTAGCATGATTTGTTGCAAATAAAACCAGAGAAAGATGGTTACTCTTGTTAAACCGTGGTAACTACAAATTAACCATAGTTTTGCAGCACTGACCATAGTTTAACTATGGTATTTGTGGTAAAAAAAAAAAAAAAAAAAAATGTGGTTATACAAGGGTTACCTTAATATTTACCCTTCAGATCGTAAAATTCAAAAGTCATAACTAAAGTAATCCTTAACAATTCATATGTATCTCTTTTAAGTATTAGGTGTAAAACCAGTTTAAAAACTAGTATAAATTACGTCATTTATCAAGAAATATCAGGTTTTGAGACATGTAAGTCATGGAATGTAAATTGTAGTAAATTATTTGGTACAAGAATTGTTAAATTGCTTTTTTATGAGACTTCTATAATTTTGTCATATACACTACCAGTCAAAAGATTTTGGGCACTATTTTTAATGTTTGTTTATTTGTTTGTTTGTTTGTTTGTTTGTTTTTTTAAAGTCTCTTCTGCTCACCGAGCCTGCATTTGTTTGATCCAAAGTACAGCCAAAAAAAATGGAATTATTTTTGCTATTTAAAATAACTGTTTTCTATTTGAATATATGTTAAAACGTAATTTATTTCTATGATTTTCAAAGCTAAATTTTTAGCATCATTACTCCAGTCACATAGTCCTTCAGAAATCATTCTAATATTCTGATTTGCTGCTCAATTGTATTATTATTATTATTATTATTATTATTATTATTATTATTATTATTGTTATTATTATTATTATTACTATCAATATTTAAAACAGCTGAGTACTTTTTTGTTTGTTTTTTGGGAAATAAATTATAGAAATTAGTATTTTTGTTTAGCAAAGCTGCTTTAAATTGATCAAAAGTGATAATAAAGACATTTATAATGTTGCAAATGATTTCTGTTTCAGATAAGTGCTGTTCTGAACTTTCTATTCATCCAAGAAACCTGAAAAAAATCTAATCAGCTGTTTTCAACATAATAATAATAATAAATGTTTTTTTTTTTTTTTTTTTTTTTAAGCAGCAAATCAGAATATTAGAATGATTTCTGAAGGAAATGTGACTGGAGTAATGATGCTAAAAATTCAGCTTTGAAATTACAGGAATAAATTACATTTTAAAATATATTCATATAGAAAGCTGCTATTTTAAATAGTAAATATATTTCACATTTTCTACAGCTTTTTTGCTGTATTTTGAAAAAAAAATTAACTGCTCAAAAACCTTTGACCAGTAGTGTATATTCATGTTGTATTGTCACCTGAAAGGTTCATTAAAATATTTTTTTTTTAAATCACCAGAATGTTTTGTATTATTCCCCTTGTTTGTCAGGATTTGTCTGTTGCTCTCTACAAGCATTTATTGCATGAGGAGGCCTCTGGAAGTGACTTTCCTCGGAGAGAAGTGTATCTACTTGGATTTGACCTGGACCAAGATTTAATTCTTCGGGCGCAAAACTCCAACCCCTTTCCCCAGAATATCCAGTTTATCCCCCTGGATATCACAGAGAATGCAAAGAGCCATGCAGTGTTAGAGTCTTATTTGGGAAAGTTTGGCTGCCCCCGTTTCCACCTGTGCACCTGTTTTGCTGTGACTATGTGGGTGCATCTGAATCACGGAGACGCAGCGTTTCTGTCTCTCCTCACCAGACTGGCATCTCTCTGTGAGTTTCTGCTGTTGGAGGCGCAGCCGTGGAAGTGTTACCGTTCTGCTGCACGCCGATTACGTAAACTGGGGCGCAGTGATTTTGACCACTTTAAGACCCTTGAGATTCGAGGGGACATGGTGGCACATGCTAGAGACCACTTGGAAAACAAGTGCAGCATGGAGTTGGTACAGAGTTTCGGTAATACAACATGGGACAGAAGTCTTCTGCTCTTTAAAAGGCGATGATAAAGAGCAAAACAATCAGACAGAAGTTTATCTGCCTGACTGTGGATTGAAACTACTCTAACCCTAGTCTGGTAGGCTGTAATTTTATTTAGCAACCACAAGGGGGCACTAGCCTTTTTATTTTACTTTTCTGGAACAGAAATCTGATCTAATATTGATCTAATCTAATAATCTA
The DNA here is from genome assembly GCA_036247105.1 of Cirrhinus mrigala. NCBI lineage: Eukaryota > Metazoa > Chordata > Actinopteri > Cypriniformes > Cyprinidae > Cirrhinus > Cirrhinus mrigala. Next base: position 40,143,410 of record CM070028.1, on the reverse strand, counting down.
ATTGATACATTTTTTTTTTAGTCTAGCGTTATTATTATTATTATTATTAAGAAGAGGAAGAAGAAGAAAAGAAGAATCTGTTTGTCCTGTGCAACTAATGCAGACAGATGGATATAGTCTTATGGGTTTTTGTTGTTGTTGTTGTTGTTTTTGTTTGTTTGTTTAAGCACATGAAATAAACGTTTTAATGTAATTAACGCTATATTTCACTGTAATGTTTTTAATGTCTAGTGTATTTACTTTATTTATGTGTATTTGCGTGTTTTGTTGCATAAAATATTTTTTAGCTGCTTTATATAGGCAACATTTTAACTGCTCATTCTACAAATGAGTAAAAAGTAAAAAATATGTACGTGCATAAACAAATAAAGCCAATATACGACGTAAGATATAATGCCAAAACATAAATGAATATTTATAATTAAACGATCGTTATTATTAGCCTAATCCAAACATTAGACATCGGCGCGCATATCCGACTGAACCGCGCTCTCAGAATTCAAATATTAACAGACGAATAACTTAACGGTCAAGTGGCTTTTCGCTTACTTGTTATATATGTAATGGATAACGTTTTATTAAATTGGACAGTTAATTGTAACAAATTAAGTGAAAGTAACAGACGTACGAGAAATTTTCGGACAAGGAGCAGAGCGTCCTTCGCGAAACTGTAAACCTCCGTGGTAAGAAAAGTTATAATTTCCTTTATTATTATAGTCAATCTTCATTTATATAATTTGGAACAGTTTAGGTAAGCAAAGTAGGTGTATCCTGGCCTTCATAGTGGTCATTGTGTCTCCACCATGATGCTTTTCATCACCAGATGCTCTACAGGATGTAATTTGAGGAAATTTGTCATTTTGAGGACATTTTCTAATTCAAGGTAATGTTAAACCTTCATTGACCGTGATGTGCTGAATAAACGTCGTAAACTGACTCTCTTCCTCTAAAATTACTCTAATTCTCGTCGTCAGTGAAACTACAACCGCTGAGCTAGATGTTCTTCTGTTTAAATATTACTTAAACAGATTATTCCCAAGGCTGTTGTTGGTGTTTGTGTGAGTTTCTGAAGCTTCAAGCTACTAAGACCAGGGAGCATCAAGGACATGTTAAGGATATCGCAATATCATGTTTTACTGTCACAGTGTACTGACTGTCCTGAATGTGTATTTGCCTGTAGCCAAATAACAAATTTTGTTACATCTGAACAGGTTTTACAGGAAGAAATGGTCAAATTGCACTGTTGAGAATATGTTAACTTTGGTGTTCGTTTTCAGACCACCTTCTTTCTTTCTTGCTGAGGAAGGTACGTGTTTTTTTCCCTGTATGGTTTTTGTTCTTCCAGATATTGTCTAATCTTTAGTCTTTTCTTCGGTTCACACCAAACACAATTACCATTTGTCAGTCTTCAGGACTGTCAGCACTGTCTTTTTTCAAGTGGTGAAATTAGATCTGTTTGTTCAGATGGTGTATCAGGTTGCTGGTGTATCTACATTGTGTATCTATTGATGTTGCATACACATAGTGTCCAAAACAATTAGTTAATGAACAAATCCAACCATTTAGACTGAACCATTTGAAATAAATTTTTAAAAAGTATTATCAGAATATATTGCAGCAGTAAATGATCACATGCAGGCTTTCCTCTTTTCAATAAAAATAAAAAATATTATATAGAATTAATCATTCCACAATTTCATTTTATATAGTCATTTAATTTTTGAGTAATTATACTTAATATATAGAAAGTATTTGAATGAGACGCAAGGTCTTTGTTCTTTCAGAAAAAAATTAATTTCAGATTCTTTCCATTGATTCACAGAAAGGCAAAGAAAACTACTTTAATATTTAAGGTTATAGTATTTTTGATAATGGTTAAAACTTCAGTGAGTGCTGAATCTGGTGCTGTTTCTGGTTTCAGTAGTCTTGATCAGGATTTTCGGCGATGGAGAGCTGTTCTGCTGAAAACCATTCACCCCTTTGGAACCTGTGAAACAAAAATAATTATAAATATTCAGCTTTCAGAGCGTGTATGAAGATCATATTGTATGATTAAAATGCTGGTAAAGAACTTAATGTAAAATTGGATCTACGACCAGTTTTACTTTTGTAATGTGATGTTGCATATCCTCTTTCAGACAAACACTGAGTCTTGATTTTGTTCATGGATAGTTGGTTGAATGGTGAGAAGAGAGTGTTTAATAGAGGAATGGACCAGCGGCAAACTTTTGAGGAACCTTCTGACCAAGACGTGTCAGAAAGTCAAGAGCATCTCCACATATCCCAATGGTAATGCTGCTTTTTGTATAATGTGGCCATTGTTGTAATGAAGAATGTCCCATTTGACCACTTACTGTAGTTGGGAACAGACTGGATGTTCACAATGGGCTGTTGTCCAATTCTGTGAGAGGTAAAAAAAAAAAAAAAATAATAATTAAACTGTCAATATTTATTAATGCTAACATTTCAGTTCTACCCCTCTAAAACAGGACTCGGCGTGTTACCTGTCCTCCTCGCCTTCCAGCAGCTTCCTGTAGGTGGCGATCTCAATGTCCAGCGCCAACTTGACATTCATGAGCTCCTGGTACTCACGGAGCTGACGGGCCATGTCTTGTTTGGCTCTCTGAAGCGCCTCTTCCAAGTCCTTAATACGACCTTTGGCCTCTTTCACAGTCATCTCGCCACGATCCTCTGCCTCGGCTATCTGGTTCTCCAGGTTAGCACGCTAAATCGATTGGAGCCTTAAGAGTTAGTGACCACCATGGGTTTGGGTTAAAGCAAAGGTAATGTAGCACATTTCTCACCTGTGATTTGATAACCTCGATCTCACTCTGCAGACGGCTGATCATGCGGTTGATATCCGCGATCTCTCCTTTAGTGTTGCGCAGTTCGTCGTTGTACTGATTGGCTTGGGAGGACATCTGATCGAACTGAGTTGGGGAAAACAATCAGTAGACTTACTTAATGTCCGTTTCAAAATGAAAGCTGTTTACAAAGTTCTGAAGAAGAACACCTCAAGTCAACATGGAAATTTACCCGATTTAATTTCTTAATCTATCTTCTGGGTCTTACTGTGAACAATTCCTCATTTCAAAGGGAAAATGTCTTCATAATCTTTTTTCTATGAATTGACTTTACCAATCAATTCCCAATGTATGCATTGGTCCCACCCTACATTTTATGTCACTGAATGTGCTTCATCAATCAGAAATACAGTTTGAAAATGGCATTTCACGTTGATTTGGCAGTCAATCAATTAAAGGAAATGTCTGTATTTTGTATCTACCTTGGACTTGTACCAAGATTCAGCCTCTTCACGGCTCCTGGCTGCAATCTCCTCATATTGAGCCTTGACTTCGGCCACAATATGATCCATGTTGAGGTTTCGCGAGTTGTCCATTTGCACGATGACAGACGTGTCCTTAATGCTGGCCTGCAGCTCACGCAATTCCTGATCCAGAGAGACAAGTCAATTTTACATGTGGTTGCACTGCGTGGAAACTGCTTTGGAAGGTGTGTATGCACACACACTATATTTCTTGCAAGTCAAATTATTATTTGCTTTGGCCTGACCAGTGTTGGGAAATGTGTAGTCAAATACTTAAAGGAAAAAAAAAAGTATTGTTTGGTTTAGAATGTAGTTTTCTGACTGGTTTTGTAAAGTGTATATGCATCACCTCATCGTAGATGGTTCTCAGGAAGTTGATCTCATCAGTCAGGGCACCAACTTTGTCCTCCAAATCAGCTTTTACCAGATACGCGGAGTCTACGTCCTGCGGGACACAAAGTACACCATTTTTTCTCTTCTCAAATGCAACCTTGAATAACTTGTATGTCTTCCTTGGGCATTGAACACCAAAACCCCCCGCATGCACCACAAAAGACTTGTATCAATATTTCAAAAGCTACATCTTGTAGATCTCCAGTATGCAACTTTGACTTCTTGCTACTCTTAGTTGGTAGGCCATTGAAAACAGATCTCCTCTAGTGTATAAATAATGCCATGTCCCCACCCATGCTTTTGTCAGTGGTGATCTGATCCCTCCAGGCTTACCTTTAGCAGCTCAGAGCTCTTTACCCCTCCCAAACATTTCATTGTTCCCTCTCCTGAGCTGCTTTTATTCAACGTGTTGGGAAAGTTTAACTTTCCCTGGTCCTGAAAGTCCAGCTTTTTTTTTACTGGGTACCTGCCCTAACCCCACCTAACAATGAGGTCATACTTATTGGTGTGCATTTCATAATGTGTTAAAAAAAAACTATTTTTGACCTCTGACATCTAGTCATATAAGTATCGCACCTTTTTGAGAATCACAAAGTCATTCTCCAGGTTGTTCCTTTTGTTGATCTCATCTTCATATCTGAGTTGAAGAAAATACATAGTGGGTATTTGGTTAAGATTAGAAGAAATTTTTGTTTTCTGGTAAGTCAGCATTGGTGTTAGCATAGATCTAAATACTTTACTTGTGTTTGAAGTCCTCCACCAGACCCTGCATGTTCCTCAGCTCTCCATCCAGCTTGGTCCTGTCATTGTTGACCACATCCATCTGTCTGCGCAAGTTGGCCATGTAAGCCTCAAACATGGGCTCGACGTTGGACCGGCCCGGGGTCTGGCCCTGCAGTAGCTCAAACTTGGTCTCCAGCATCTTATTCTGCTGCTCCAGGAAGCGTACCTATAGAGGTAACAGTAAATGGGTAACAGTATTTTAAGAGCATAGTTTGGCTTATGCATTTCAGTATTCAATGTTATAAAAAATGTTAACTGAAACAGCAGGTAAATCCTCAGGTGGCATCTATAGTAAGACTATAGGAGGACTTCTGCTCAAAGAAAAAAATTCTTTGTACCCAACATACTGAAATGCTGATGTTGAAGTTCTTCACCTTAAATTTAAATCTTCTTTGAGGAACATGAGGTAGGTTAATTAAAGTGCTGTTACTAGAGTTTTCCTGTCATGCCTCGCCAAGAACAAAGAAAAACGGCTCCACTTCTGTGGAATTTCAGCAATTTAAAAGCTCCTCTTTGAGGCTTCTTCAGTTCATTGCACATCCTGAAAGCCTGGCTGCTTTAATTGATGCCCACCCTGCCAGGATGTACTCATTAGCGGAGCAATATGACTCCCCATTAGCTGAACGGTAACACTCCGGAGAGTAGTGGCTGACCTAGATGGGTTCTTCGTAAATCCGCAATTTCAAGCACTTTAAAAGCCGACCTGAGACCCGTGTTGGAGGACCCAGCCCTGCCCTGACCCACAACAGTGACTTGGTTGTACTTCAGTGCGATTGAAGTGTCGATTTCAGTCCAGCGGGCTCCTGGGATTCGGTTGCATTGTCCTCTGGCGCACAAAAGCTTCCTTCATACTCGCTGGGATAGTGCTGTCTTCAGTGGCTTGGTCAGATCTGACCTGCTTTTTATCAGGTTACAGGCTTCAGAGAAATGGGTCACGCTACAGAACTATCATTTTCATGCGAGTCTACCAAATCCCTACCTTTCCCTCAGCGCTTTGGGATGTTGATCGTATTAAGACTTTATCATCACCATCAACTCTCTACTTTTTTGGCTTAATGTTCTCTGGGAACAAGAGACCCAACTGTACCTTGTCGATGAAGCTGGCGAAGCGGTTGTTCAGCGACTTGATCTGGTCCTTCTCTTGGGTGCGGACCATTTGGATGTTGGGGTCGATCTCCAAGTTGAGGGGCGCCAGCAGGCTCTTGTTGACGGAGACACTGGCGATGGGAGGCCCCAGATAGGCTGAGCTGGTGCTGAAGCTCGGGGCAGATGCTCCCAGGGAGATCCCACTTAAACTGCTGTAGCCGTAGCCTGCCATCTTCCCACTGCTCCTCATGGAGCTGCTGGAACTGATGCGCTTGCTTCTCAGACTCATAGTTGAAGGAGAAACCGTGAAGAGCTGCAGTAGATGATGAGAAATGAGATGAGAACAGGTGGGCAGACCTGAGCAAAACGGGTGTTTCTCTGTAGAGAGGCTGGGCTTTTAAAGTCCAACCAGGATGGGGTGGAGAGTTCCTATTGTGGGAAAACCTGTTTCAGATTGGACACACGTACACACTGTCTGCTTTATCTGAGCTCCCAGATCGGCAGTGAACACACGTTCACTCTCTGAGTCTCTCTCTCTTCCTGTTTCACCGTGCTCATGTTGCATCTAAATGTTTAATGTAGCCCATGTCAACAACATTCCCATACTAACTGCATGCCTTGTAGTAAATTCATTTTAAACAAAAGCAGTCATAATAACATGCATTTCAGGTGTGCATTCTCTTAGAAGTGTTTTATATTTTAGTGCCCTCATGAACTTTAAGTTTTGACAAGATAACTAAATATCTTTGATAGAGCTCAAGAGTAAAAATCAACGTCTTTTGTGCTTATGCCAGGCATTTTAAATAGCAAAAACAATGTATTTCTATGCATCAAAACCAAGCTGTTTTCCCCTCCAGCAGACGTCTGGTTCAACTAAAGATGAAAAAAAAAAAAAAAAAAAAAAAAAAACTAAGTTAAACTGAGAGCTCCACTTACTGGTAAGACTTATTTTTGCTTGCTAGATGTCATGTTTAAAAACAGAGATAAGGTATTCCGTATTGTTTTGTCACAGACATTTGAATCACATTGTTGAAACCATGTTATGGTTCATAAAATAAACCAGGGTTGCCAGGTTTTCACAACAGAACCCACCCAATTGCTACTCAAAACTAGCCTAAAAGTAGCCCAATCGCATTTCGAGGGGAGTTCCCCTAGTAAAAATCGCGTTCCAGGGGGTAAAATATACATTTATGTGGTGGCGTTCTTTTGGTAAAATTAGCATTCCAGGGGCTAAATATTACGTTATTGGGGTTGCTTCAACACACAGACATGAAAGTAGCCCAATTCTGCGGAAAATCTACAAACTTGGCAATGCTGAAATACACATTTTAATTTCATTGAAAGACATTTGGTAATATTGCATTTGATAATTGGTGCTTTTGGAAACTAAATTACTTGTTTGGTATGCTAGCCATTTTGAATAGCAAAAACAATGTATTTCTATGCAGACAAAACCATGCCATTCTTTCCCCAAACAGACATGCATTTTCAGACATGAAACTTAATTTTAATGCATTTTTTTTTATATGTGACCCTGCACCACAAAACCAGTGTTAAGGGTGAATTTAGATTCATGCATCCTATGAATAAATACGCTTTCCATTGATGAATGATTTGTTAGGATAGGACAATATTTGGCTGAGATACATAAAACAATATTAAAAATCTGATATCTGAGGGTGCAAAAAAAAAAAAAAAATCAAAATATTGAGGAAAATCGCTTAGAAAGTTGTCCAAATGAAGTTCTTAGCTATGCCTATTACTAATCAAAAACTAAGTTTTGGCTATTGCCACAATTATTGCTGTGTTACTTAAGGTTTTGTGGTCCAGGGTCACATACTGTGATAGTCTCCATATTGTTTTGACAAATATTTCAGTCAATTTGTTAAAACAATATTGATATATATGGTTATAACTGTTATGCATGGTTACATTAACATTTAACTGGTTAAAGACGTTCATAACATTCTGAGAGTGCCACCTCCTGGTGTACAAAAAGCATTGTTTGTGATCTGAATTACTTAGCCAACCTAATTTCCTCATTCTCCTCTTTAACACTAATCTGAGATTATTCTCAGTCTTAGATTATTTTTATGCATTTTACAGAATTCTTATTAATATAAAATGATGACCTATTCTGCATGCCAAATTAATGTTAGTTTTTCTTTTATGTTTTATATTTATATTTATAAGTCTTTCAGTCAGATTTCAGACCAGCCCAATATAAATTGCTCTTTTTAAATTACCTTACTACAATGACTATAGAGCTGGCGATCCTCACAGTGGTGCTATTTCTATGGTAGCGCCCCGCTGTTCCTGGTGAGAGAGACCTGGTGTATGTGTTACACGTGAACACAGCTTTCCTACAGGTTCCCGCTACCTGGCACTTTGGCCAATGATTTTCCAGCATATTAGGACAGACAGGAAAAGTAGCCAATGAGAGCGCGTTACTCTCTCAGCCGCGACCGTCTTTCTGCACGAGATTTATTTGCTGTAGCCAGTTAAGGAATTGTATTTTGCAGCCAGCGCTAATAAAAAAAAAATAAAATGGATGAAGCGGTTAAGGACAACACAGAGGCGTGTGTAAGCGGTATCAGTGAGAGAAACGATGAACACGATGAGACACTTGGTTTGGATGAATCGTCTGACGACAGTGGCGCTTCTTTTGTGGATTCCACAGAAGAGGAGATGTTCCTCGATGGCCTGGATCGGTAAGTTTACACACATTTTCAAAGCCCGTTTTTATATATATTTAAACTGTTTTATACTAAATGTAATGCAATATGCAAAATAATTTGGTCGGAACTAAATAATATGCCTTTAGGGCATTTAACTCTTTAATGGTCACCATCCGTATAAGTATTTTTAGAATTGAAATTAAAATGACAATTTTAAATGAGTCTTGATTTGCTTTATTAATAATCCCACATAAAATGTTATGCATTTTCTTTATTCCATACGTAAGGAATGATGCTTTTACTTTTAAAAGTAATGCATTTCTATATTGTGTTACTCCCTAAAAAGTAACTAATTACGTTACTTTTTTATGGAAAGTAATGTGTTACGTTAGCTTGCATTACTTTTTTCTCTGCTGGGCTTGCTTATATATATATATACAAATATATATATTTGTGGCATAAAAGAAAAAGTTCTATTTTTGGGAAATGTAAAAGCCCTTTCACACCGAAAGTGACAATAAATGTAAATTCATGTCTGTACGGTAGAGGGCGCAGCTCAAACAATCCTTTTAAATGTGCTGCCATTCTAGATTGCGGGAAGAATGTGATTCAGGAGAAGAAAGTTAAGTATAAAAAATAAAAAACGAAACACAAATGTTATGTTTATCTAAAGTCTTCTGTTTATTAGTATGTTTGAATTGAATCTCCAAAGATCAGCAGCAAAGTCACTGGTTAATAAAATAGGATGTCATATTTTGATTTTGCATTTCACTGTCTAGAACTGCAGTAAGCATTATGTTTACACAGTGCACATAACACCTCTGCACTTACTCCTGATTTCTCTCAGCATGGGGACAGGAGAACTGTCAGTCAGTAATGGGAAAACAAAGTAGCTGACGTAGCTTATTTTGAAAAGTACCTCCGAAATTTTCCTGTAAATGAAAAAGTAATGTGTTACTTTACTAGTTACTTAGAAAAGTAATCTGATTACATAACTTGCGTTACTTGTAATGTGTTACCCCCAGCACTGATGATAAGAAGTAGCTAACAATCATTTCTGAAGTATTACATGTAAACATACAGCCTTCGTATTTAATCGAAACCACTTGTTTCATAACTGGTAAACATTGTGACATTGATACTGTTAAGTTAAACTTTCGTAATTGTTTTATTTATATACTATTTCCTTTTTATTCAGTTAAGCTACATTCTATTTTTGACTGTTACACATCTGTGACTGTATATTTACGTCAATAATGCCATTTTGTTTTCTTGCTTAATGTGACAGGCTTTCAGATGTCTCTGATGATGACTGGTATCCAGAGACCGCTCCGCGAAAAAAGAAAAGATCCGGACTGTCTTCTGTATCGCCATCTCCAGCGAAGTCGTGCAGGTCTAGTTGGCCTGCCTCTGTACAAAGTGGCAAAGGGAAAGGTAGGAAAAGCAGCACGAGTCGATCCCTACCTTTTTCCATAAGCATCTCAGAACAGAAATGGAAAAGTGCAGATGAGCCTGACATTGAACCGAAACAGCCATTGTTCGGACCTAAAAACACACCTGGCCCCCAGTTGATCTCCACTGCAACATGCAGTCCTCTGCAGTATTTTGAGCTGTTCTTTTCAAAATCAGTGCTGTAGACGGTTGTAGAACATACAAATACGTATGGAGCCATGCGTTTTGAAGCAAAGAAGAAGCCATGGGAAGACATTTCAATAAAAGATCTTAAGTCATTTATAGCACTGGTGATTTACATGGGCGTGCTGAAATGCTTCACGCTGACAGACTACTGGAAGAAATCAGACTTGTATAGTCTGCCGTATCCTGCACGAATTATGACCGGGAGGAAATTTTTTAACATCTGTGCGGCTCTCCATATTAGTGATCCCCATGTGGATGCAGAGAATGACAAGAAGAGGGGAACACCTGAATACGACCGCCTGTGTAAGATCAAACCACTGTACCAGGACATCAGAGATGCATGCAGAGCCTCTTTCCACCCCTTTCAGAACATCTCCATCGATGAGCGAATGGTGGCATCGAAGGCTCGAAATCGACTGAAACAGTACATGAAGAACAAACCTACAAAGTGGGGGTACAAACTCTTTGTACTGGCAGATTCCCTTTGTGGCTACACTTGGGACTTCTTCGTTTATGAAGGAAAGGCCAACCCGGATGATAGCAAAGGTATTAGCTATGATTCTGTCATGATTCTCGCAAATGAAAGGTTGTTGGGATCTGGCTACAAGCTGTTCGTTGACAACTTTTACACCAGTCCCAAGCTCTTCAGAGACCTGCTCCAGAAAAAGATTTGGGCTTGTGGCACCGTTCGCACAAACCGCATTGGCCACTCAAAGACACAGGCTCCTCGTGGGAATATTCGCTGGTTTAGGGAAGACGATCTGTTGTTTGTTGAGTGGAAAGACAAGAGGGATGTGCTGATGTGCTCCACCTTTCACAAAGCTTTTAATGGGGACTCCATAAAGAGGAACGTGAGAGGAGCCGATGGAGTTTGGGCCATTCAGGATTTCCCCGTTCCAGCCGCAGTGTTGGACTACAACAAGTTAGTAGATTCCCTAGTGCTTGTGCTATTAAATGACAAACCTTACAATAAATCACAATTTTCATTTCATGACAGGCACATGGGAGGACTGGATCTGTCTGACGCGCTTATAGGATATTACACAGTTCTGCATAAAACAAAAAAGTGGTATCGGTCTTTTTTTTACCACTTTGTGGACATCGCTGTAGTCAATGCCTTTATTTTGCACCAGCTGATGGCCAAGATGAATAAGCAGACCCAGAAGGCCTTCCGGGAGGCACTTGTTGCAGAGCTTGCAGGAACAGGATCTGCATCTGCCCCTGCACAAAAACTCCCAGTTCCTTCTAATAGTTCCCACCTGCCCAAGCACACCAAAGGAGACAGCACTTCTAGAAGACGGAAGTGCAAGATATGTCATAGTAAAACTCCAGTCATGTGTGCAACTTGCCAGGTGCATTTATGCTTTGTTCCAAAGCGTGACTGTTACAGTAAGTGGCATGGACGAGTTGATGAGGAATGGTTAGAGTAATGCCCAAAGTATACGTCTAGAGAAGTGGTTTCCAACCACATTCCTGGAGGCCCCCCAACACTACACATTTTGCATCTCTCCTTTGTCTGATAAACCTATTTCGTATCTTGGAGTCTCTACTAATGAGCTGATGATCTGAATCAGGTGTGTTTGATTAAGGAGACATGTAAAACATGTACTGTGGTGTTGGGGAGCCTCCAGGAACGTGGTTGGGAACGAGGCAGATGCCTCCCTCTGCTTCTGGGGTCCCACTTTCCGGCAAAGTTTTGCTCCAACCCTAATCAGACACACCTGAACCAGCTAATCAAGGTCTTCAGGATCACTTGAAAAGTCACAGGCCAGGTGTGCTGAAGTTTGGAAAGAAACTCTGCAAGACAGTGGATCTTCAGGAGCAGAGTTGAAGATCTATGGTCTAGAGCAGTGGTTCTCAACTCCAGTCCTCGAGGCCCACTGCTTTGCACATTTTGTATGTTTCTGAATCTGACACACTCAGTTCAGTTCATGGATATTTCTTCTAACAAGCTGATGATCTGAATCAGGTGCATTAAATGAGGGAGACATACAAAATGTGCAGAGTGGTGGGCCTCGAGGACTGGACTCGAACCACTGGTCTAGAGCAGGGTGCCCAAACTCGTTCCTGGAGGGCCGGTGTGCTGCAGAGTTTAGCTCCAACTTCCCTCGACACACCTGTTCGGAAGTTTCTAGTATGTCTAGAAATAGCTTGATTGGCTGGTGTGTTTAATTAGGGTCAGAGCTAAACTCTGCAGAACACTGGACCTCCAGGACTGAGTTTGGGCACCCCTGGTCTAGAGTAGTGGTTCCCAACTCCAGTCCTTGTGGCCCACTGCTCTGCACATTTTGTATGTTTCCGAATCTGACACACGCAGTTCAGTTCATGGATCTTTCTCCTAACAAGCTGATTATCTGAATCAGGTGCATTAAATGAGGGAGACATACAAAATGTGCAGAGTGGTGGGCCTCGAGGACTGGAGTTGAGAACCACTGGTCTAGAGAAAGGGTGCCCAAACTCGTTCCTGGAGGGCCAGCGTCTTGCAGAGTTTAGCTCCAACTTGCCTCAACACACCTGCTGGGAAGTTTCTAGTATGTCTAGAAATTGCTTGATTAGCTGGTTCGATTGTGTTTAATTAGGGTTGGAGCTAAACTCTGCAGGACACTGGCCCTCCAGGACCGAGTTTGGGCAACCAAACTCAGTTCATGGATCTTTGTCCTAACGAGCTGATGATCTGAATCAGGTGCGTTAAATGAGGGAGACATAGAAAATGTGCAGAGCAGTGGGCCCAGAGGACTGGATTTGAGAACCACAGGTCTAGAGCATAGGTTTTCAACCCTGTTTCTGTGGACCCACTATCCTGCAGAGTTTAGCTACAACCCTAATCAAACACACCTGAATCAGCTAATTAAAGGGTTACTCCACCCCAAAAGGAATATTTTGTCATTAATCACTTACCCCCATGTCGTTCCAAACCCATAAAAGCTTTGTTCGTCTTCAGAACACAATTTAAGATATTTTGGATGAAAAATATCTGTCCCATTGACTGCCAGGTCAATACCACTGTCAAGACCCAAAAAAGTATGAAAGGCATCAAAATAGTCCATCTGCCATCAGTGGTTCAATCTGAATTTTATGAAGTGACGAGAATACTTTTTGTATGCAAAGAAAATAAAAATAACGACTTTATTCAACAATTTGTCTCATCTGCATCACTGTAGCACCATTTTGGATAGTATCCCCTGTACGCAAACAGTGTACACTGTTCTCTGTCAGCTGCATCATGCGGATACGCTGTTTTCGTTCGAGATTTTGCAGGACAGTGGGTCCCCTCTTGTTTAGAGTGTGCATACTCTATTTGATAGCATGTGCGAATACATTAAAAAGCTTCATCTTTGTTCAGTGTCTGTGCTATTGTTCTCCAGACGTTATGACATAAAATTTTCTTCATACTCTTTTAAAATAAAGTCCTGGCTATCGTATAACAAAAGTACTTGTCAAATCAGGCATCTTGTTATTGTTGCATTCTCTCTTTTAGTTTTACGTTTTATTGTGAAACAACAGTGCGGGCCAATGTTGCCACCTAGTGGAATAACTAATTAGTGGAAAGCAAATTAAATGTGCATTGTGTGACTTGTGTGTACAAAGTAAACACAGTTAAAAATGCAGCGTTAAGCATACTGTTTTGGTGACAAAATTTGTGTTGCTCTCACGGTACATGGACCCTCGCATGCGCGTAAAAACCGAAGTATATATTTTTTTTAGTATGAGTTTTTCAGTTTATTCACAAACAAGTTTTTCAAGTTGCCATCCGAAACTTAAAAATCAAACTAAGAGCATTATCAAACTCTAGAAATACAACAAAATGCAACATGAAACTAGCAAGGCATTAACGACAGACTAATGGTATCTGAGACTTAGAAATACTGCTAAACCGGAAATATCTAGTAGTGGTGTGGAAAATCTTCCTCTCTGTCTTGTAAAATAATGCTCAGGAGGCGTAAGGAGGAGTTTCAGAAGTGAAACTTAGACTTCATTGCAAGAAGCAAAAAAGCTGAGATGCCTGCAGAACATCTGAAGTGTTCTGTGTCCGGGATGCAATTTTTGTACATTTTTTGATTATCAGTCACTATCCAGTGCATGTACAAATCATGTCATTCTCAGTACTTTTCCACAGTTGTTTATGAGTTTTCATAATGCTTTCATTCATTGTAGAAAACCACCTGCTAGACTGTTTTTCTGAAGATAATTACTTTCTTCAGAAAATATTTTAACAGTAGGTGCGTTTCCATTACAGATTTGCACAAAACTTTTGCGACGTTTTATAAGTGTCGATTAAAAAAACTTGCGACATGGCGGCGTTTCCATTAACCCATGTTATGCGCCAAAACATTTTTTCCCTCTCGCAATACGTCGTGGCAATGAACATTAAAGTTATAGTATATTAAAGAATGATCGTGTGACTCATGTACGCAAGGTGACCTGTAAATGCGAAAAAGCTGTTTCCATTGCAGTTTTGAGAAATATTCCTTTTTCAAATTTCAAAAAAAAAAAAAAAAAAAAAACACTACACGCGAGCGTATAAACTTTTTTGCGATACATGTGAGTGAATGGAAATTGACATGTTTCCATTAGGCGTATTTCCAATTCGCGATTTCAGTTTGCGCAATTTGAAGGGTAATTAAAACGCAGCTACTGTGGCACATAAAAAGCAACGGAAATATTTGCATTGCGTTACTCTAGATTAGACACAGGATGTTTTCTGTGTTATACTCATAAATAAAAACAATTTTTAAAAAAATTACAAATTCTGATACAACCGGACCTGTCAGTAAGCTTGAATGCCTGGTGCGAATTCTCTGCTCCAAATTTTTCAACTTGGGCGGAAAACACGAATGATTAGAAAATTGCGCGTTTGTGATCATTCGCGTCGCCCAGCATGAATTTGCGTCTGTCCACGTCTTTGCATTGCCTTTGTATGTATTCTACTTGCGCAAATAATTAAACTTGCTTTTGTTGACACACCATTAGAAAAGACAGTTTAGCTTCCAGTGCTAGGTGTTTGATTATGTGCATTGCAAGTTTTCTGTTGCACTGGACCTGTATTTTCATGGTTTTTGTACCATCAGTTTAAATGTGTTACCACTGGAGAATCCAGACTTATTGATACATTTATGCTTTTTTTTTGTCTATTGTATTGCTGCAAAATCAGGATTAGAATATATGTGGCCATCATTGTGCTTCTTCTGTCCTAAGCAACGTTAGTTAACTTTGCTTAAAATGGTTTGTAGATGTACCAAAACATGTTCTACAAGTTGCTATTGACACCAGTGCCTGTCAGATTCTGAGCTATTTGATTTAAGTGTTTAATATTAGTTTTGCAACTGTAGATATTAAAAAAAGAAATAAAATTAAATAAATAAAACATTTTATACCAATATCCTAAAGGTGTAGAAATGTCATTGTCTGGTTTAAAAGATGTATGATCTGTTTCTTGCATGTCATTAAATAGATTTCTTATTAAGTGCTGTTTTATTAAGTCTCTTTATGGATATGTACAAACAAACACATACACTTTTTTCCCCGTAAGGAAGACTTCCCCACAGCGAATTGGCAGGTTTTGCTAATCATCTGTAGACATGTTCATTCCAGAATTTCCTCGCTTTAACTGCATAAATTCCTTAGGGGTATAAAACATTAGCGCTTTATTTCAAAACATCCAATCAGGACCATAAATCCCTGTACGGGATACCTGTTATTTTTTCAGGGCGGAGCTAGCCAATGACTGGATGGTAAATCATGACAGACAAGAACATTAGCGAATGAAAGCGCGATCGCAGTGGTTAACTGGTTTATTGCAGTCTGCAAGGGAAATCTTCGCATGGTGTTTTTGCTCAATTTGCTGGAGTGAACTCTTATCAGCCACCCCGTGCAGCGCTGCATTTAACGATGGATGCGTGCAATAAGGAAAAGGTTGACAGCGTTATGGACAGCTCAGAGGAGTGTGGGAATAGTGATGAAGAACAAGACAAGACGATAGAATGGGATGATTTATCTGACAAGGAGAGTGTGGCTTCTAGCATGGACTCGGCAGTAGAGGAGATGTCCATTGATGATCTCGAAACTCTTCTGGATGAGTAAGTTAAAGCATGTGTTAACATCTTTTTATTGTTATACCAAAATATGCCCCAAAAAAACGAATGAATGACTGGTCAAATGAGAAGTAAATTTAGCTGTTCATTTTTATTTATTTACATTTTGGTATTAATGTACTCTGTTGCATCTTGTCCTGCTTGGGTCATAATTAATTCAAGTCACGTAATGAATGAATGAATGGACTAAACCCACCATTTATATGCAGTAGGGTTATTGCCTTACGCTCTGCAAACAGGTTCACTTGTCAGTTGACCCAACAGTGTGAAAATAACAAAGTATTTTTATTCATACGTTATCAATGTTTTATACATTGTAAAAAAAAAAAAATAAATAAATAAAAAAAAGCCCAATAAAATAAAATTGGCTTTGTCCCCGTACTGTGAAAGAGGACTCCGATCTCTTTGAAGTTAGGCTACTGTGACAAAGAACCATCTGGAACACTCCTCTTTTGTATATAATTTTAACATTTAATAATTGTTGTTATAGCATATTGAAATTGTTTTACGCAAAAATATCTTTATTTTTTATTATTATTATCATTCTTTTCACAAAGCATTGTAATGCAATCCAATTACACACGCTGCTTTATTCAAGGAAATAATTTTGAATTTTCACAGTTGGTTGTTGTTAATAAATAACCTACTCTGTGTTCCTTTAAACAAATTATATCAGCGTCTTAGAGTGTGAATATTTGGAAAAACAGCGAATAGTCATTGTGTGTTGTATGTTCTTATTCAGATTCTTTGTGCTGGAGCACTTAATGTACATCCGATCGATAATAGAGACTCCAAGACCTGGGTGTGTCAGACATCCAGAATGTGTACAGTATTTCAAGACTAGGTTTGTACATTAAAGTGCCGCCTAGCGTTTGAAATTCGCAGAGTAGGCGGACTGTGTTAGTGTAATATAATTGCTACATTTTGTGGTATTACAATCGCGCATGCTCATAAACCGATTTGGCTTTTTGGTGTAACGCACACATACAAAACACAAAAAAGCTCTATGTAAAGGCACATACTAAGTGATATAGAAATGTATAAACAAAAATATTCTTGTTTTTTTTTTTTTTTTTTTTTTTTTAAATTTTATCATATGGTCATATGGTATTTTAAAATGTCCTAATACTGTGTTGCAGTCTCCTACAACAGGTTGAAATGCATCTAAGGTCATAAACAATGTCATTTTATCAGAATATACATTTAAAGAGTCCACTTCCAGAAAAAAAAATTGTATCTTGTCATCCAAGATGTTCATGTCTGTCTTTCTTCAGCCGTAAATAAATTATGTTTTTTGAGGGAAACATTTCAGCATTTTTCTCTGGTGCCCCGATTTTTAACTTCCAAAATGCAGTACAAATGCGACTTCAAATGATCCCAAATGCAGTTGTAAACGATCCCAGCCAAGAAAGAAGGGACTTATATAGTGAAACAATAGTTTTTTTTTTTGTTTGTTTTTTTTTTGTTTTTTTTTTTTTTGGTTTGATTGTTTGTTTGTTTTTTGTTTTTTTTTTCCAGTTCAGTTAGGGTATGTCGAAAAAGAAATTCCCATCTTATGTTCTCCCTCAACTTCAAAATGGTCTTATGTCACTGTTTTACCTTTTTTTTTTTTTTTTTTTTTTAAGGCTTTTAATCTTCTTTGCATGTTCTCTTTGCAAAGACTGAGTTGGTACTTCTGCAGTGATGTAGGATGATTTTGAAATGATTTTTGAAGTTGAGGGAGAAAATACGATTGGAGTTTTTCGACATACCCTAACTGTCTTGAGTCAGAATACACAGAGTTCAGAGAGAGAAAGGCAAGACGAGCGTTTGAGATAAACTGTATTTAATTTTTTATTTTTTATTTCTTATGAAAATACCCAATCGTTTAGCTAGATAAGACCCTTCTTTCTCGGCTGGGATCATTTACAACCTCATTTGGGATCGTTTGAAGCCGCATTTAAACTGCGTTTTGGAAGTTTACAATCGGGGCACCATACCGGTCCATTATATAGAGAAAAATCCTTAAATGTTTAACTCAAAAAACATAATTTCTTTATGGCTGAACATCAAGGGGGTGAGTACATTATCTGTACATTTTTGTTCTGGAAGTGGACTTCTCCTTTAATATTAATCATTAACCATTGTGCAATGATTTCTAAGCAATTCGTTCCAAACAGTTCTGAGCTTAAGGTCAGTAAAGCCCTCCCTTCCTAAGAGACAGAGTGCATTTAGGCCACGTCCACACCGGACACAATCAAACACTCGTTTATTGGGTCCACAGCTAATACAAACGTAGTTCTGGGTTTTTAGCTTGTTTACTGTACACCTTGTCACATAGTACCTTTTAGACATTGTTCTGTTTTTTGTTATAAGTCAGAAATGACAGGAGGCAGCTTCCCGCAAAATAAAGTAAGTGGAGAGCGTTGGATTGTTGGAAAGTACTTGTGCGTTCAGATGAGTCATGATGGAGGGTTGCCAACTCTCAGGCATTTGGCGTGAGACGCACGCTTTCAGGCTTTGTCTCACGCTCTCACTCTGCCCATGTAAATCTCACGCCAAATTGGCAACCTTTCTTGCGATTTTAAACAAAGTTTCAGCTTTCAAATGTTGTAAGTTGTAATACTAAATTCAAACGATAAATACCGTTTTGGCATATTTAATGTGGCGTAAATTGTAAATTGTAGCGCTTTCTGTTAACGCCAGAGACATTGAAAAACAGAGCTGCGACAAGCTTTGGTCTCGCCGGCGTCGCCACCACGCGGTCACGTGATTCACGGAGCTCTTCAAATAAACCAACGTTGACAGTACGTTTGAATGTGTTTAAGTAGGATAGAGACGACAGCTTCACTATACAGGCATTTGCAGCAATTTTTGGTAAACATAACAGCATATTATGCATTGATTTTTACGTCGATGACATTTACAGTATAGTTTTATTCTGGAGGGTGATGGAGGCAACCCTTACAAAAATTAAACATGGTTTTTACTACAAATAAAACCAAAAAACCATGGTCTTGCTACACTAACCATAGTTTAAGCATGGTATTTGTAGTATTTGTAGTAAAACTATGGTAAACAGTGTGCCAAAAAAAAAAAACAAAAAAAAAAACATGGTTACTACACTTTTACTATAATAAAACCATGGTTAATTTTCGTAAGAGTTAATATGGTTTGCTTGTATTTAACCCTCAGGTATCGCTTACTTATAATGTGACCATACAGCTTAACTATTTTTCAGTTAAATAAATGTTCTATATTTTAGTTCAATAATATTTATTTAATATTTTAAGGAGATCATTTAGTACTAAATACTATTTGTCCGATAATTATGGTCCATTAATGACTTAAAAAAAAAAATCATTTTCATTTGTAATGCCATGGTTTACCCACTAGGTACCTGTATGGCTCTTTACTAAATATACATGTATCTAGAATATTGCAGGTCATACCTGCTTACTCATTTTTATGTTTTTCATTTGAATAAATATTTAGAAATGATTAAACACTATATTTTTAAATATGAAATTTAAAAAGTTAATAACTTACATCCTTTTTTTAAATGATACTCGTGTAAGTACACACAATGAATGCAAGCAAATACTGAATTTAAACCAAGTTTAAAATGGCGCTAAAAAGCATTCAGCTGCATTTTTATCCCCTTATATGTACAATATATACATATAAATAGACATGGAATCGAGATCGCCACCCCTCCCCCCAACCCAACCCCCCACTCTAAAAAAACAACAAAAAAATTCTTACTCCAAGCTGAAGTTAAAAGTTGGCAACCCAACAAGTTGGCAAAAACATGTCACAATAGTCACAATACTTTTATGATGCAAGATTAATGTAAACACAGCCCACTGTGAACACCCTTGTAATTCGCTTCAACCTTTTCAAATTGAATGAATGATTATTTTAGTTTCGAGTGCGTGTAAGGATTTGGAAACAAGCAGAGCACAGTGCGATCTGCTTTTCAAAATTAACCTCAGAATCGATTGGAGAAAGAATCGCAATGTGTTCGGAAAAATCCCAGAATCGATGCTGAAACATTTCTCAGTTTGCGTTGCAACGGTGTATTGTCCCATCCCTAATAGCTACGTTACAAACTGCAAAAAAAAATTGTTCTTTAAAACATCATTCAGAAATATAGTGTAGCTTATATTCCTTTCTTGCCTCATGCAACAGGTTCTCAGATGTCTCTGATGATGGTGACTGGTATCCAGAGGTCACTCCACGAAAGAAGAAGAGATCCGGACTGTCTTCCGCGTCACCATCTCCAGCGAAGTCTTGCAGGTCTGGTTCACCTGCCTCTGTGCAAAGTGGCAAAGGCAAAGCTAGGAGAAGCAGCTTGAGTCGACCCCTACCTTTTTCCTTAAGCATCTCAGAACAAAAGTGGAAAAGTGCAGATGAGCCCGACATTGAGCCGGCACAGCCGGTGTTCAAACCTAGACAAACACCCGGCCCAGGGCTGGTCTCCAGCGAATCATGCAGTCCTTTGCAATATTTTGAGTTGTTCTTTTCAAAATCAGTCCTGCGGACAATTTTAACAAACTCGAATGCATACGGCGCCATGCGTCAGGAAGGAACGAAGAAGCCATGGGAGGACATAACGGTAAAAGATCTCAAGTCATTCCTGGCGCTTGTAATTTACATGGGTTTGCTGAAATGCTTCAAACTGACAGACTACTGGAGGAAGTCTCACATATATAATCTTCCCTATCCGTCTCAAATCATGTCCAGCAGGAAGTTTCTGACCATCAGCAAAGCTCTTCATCTTAGCGATCCCAAAGTGGATGCAGAAAATGACAAAAAGAAGGGAACACCCGAATACGACCGCCTGTGTAAGATCAAACCACTCTACCAGGACATCAGAGATGCATGCAGAGCCTCTTTCCACCCCTTTCAGAACATCTCAATTGATGAACGAATGGTGGCATCGAAGGCTAGAAATGGACTCAAACAGTACATGAAGAACAAACCTACAAAATGGGGGTACAAACTTTTTGTACTGGCAGATTCCCTTTGTGGCTACACTTGGGACTTCTTCATTTATGAAGGAAAGGCCAATTTGAATAATAGCAAAGGTATTAGCTATGATTCTGTCATGATTCTCGCAAATGAAAGGTTGTTGGGATCTGGCTACAAGCTGTTCGTTGACAACTTTTACACCAGTCCCAAGCTCTTCAGAGACCTTCTCAAGAAAAAGATCTGGGCTTGTGGCACCGTTCGCGCAAACCGCATTGGCCACTCAAAGACACAGGCTCCTCGTGGGAATATTCGCTGGTTTAGGGAAGACGATCTGCTGTTTGTGGAGTGGAAAGACAGGAGGGATGTGCTGATGTGCTCCACCTTTCACAAAGCCTTCAAAGGCGACTCCATAAAGAGGAACGTGAGAGGAGCCGATGGAGTTTGGGCCATTCAGGATTTCCCAGTTCCAGCTGCAGTGCTGGACTACAACAAGTTAGTAGATTTCATTCAACGATGTGAAGTTCTGCCTTTTATATTACATGTCTTATAATGAATTTCAATTCATTTCAGGCACATGGGAGGAGTGGATCTGTCTGATGCGCTAATAGGATATTACACAGTTCTACATAAAACAAAAAAGTGGTATCGCTCCTTTTTCTTCCACTTTGTGGACATCGCCGTAGTCAATGCCTTCATTCTGCACCAGCAGATGGCCAAGATGAGGAACCAGAAGCCTCTGACCCAGAAGGCCTTCCGGGAGGCACTTGTCACTGAGCTCGCAGGAACAGGACCTGCAACCGGCCCCGCGTGCATACGCCCGACTCTTAACCATTACTCCCATTTGCCCAAGTACATCAATGGGGACAGCAGCATTGGAAGGCGAAAATGCAAATTGTGCCGCTTCAAAACTCCAGTCATGTGTGTGACTTGCGATGTGCCGTTGTGCTTCGTTCCCAAGCGCGACTGTTTCACTAGCTGGCATTACCCGGATATCAGCAGCGAGGATGAGGAAGAGTAAAGGCCTAAATGCTGGGATTCTGAGTCTAGTGCAATTCAAATGTGAAAACACAAAACTCAGAATTGGAGCATGAAAGTAGCATAGTAGTGTGAATTGAATGTGACGAGAGAGGAAAATGAGAGTCGAATCTGCAGAAGCTATGCGTACTAAACACTTGTGAGACTTAAAGTGATGGTTCACCCAAACAACATGATTTACTCACCCTCAAGCCATCCTAGGTATACATGACCTACATGAATACAATCAGAGTTAAATAAAAAAAAATGTCCTGGCAGTGAATGGGTGTTGAGATTTTGTAGTCCAATAAAGTGCATCCATCCATCATAAAATGTACTCCTCAGGGCTTCGGGTTAATAAAGGCCTCCCTCCTAAAGGGTTAATAAAGACCTCCTGAAAAATATCTTTATTTAAAACTTCATAAACTGTAATCTCTAGCTTCTGCTAACTGTCGTACGTGCATTCACGAGAAAGTGGTGTCCCAGCGGATGACATAGGCCATAGACAAACGGATTTGTAAAGAAAAAATGTCTGAGGATTTCGATATAAGCCAAGAGGAGGCTGGTTTTCCTTTGCTGATTTTAGGAAACTCCCTTTGCTCCTGTAAACAAAACTTGGTTTTTGTGAGACTAGCATATTCTCACCAGGGCTTGCGCTATGTCTACGTCCTACGTCATCTGCTGGAACATCACTCTTTAGTGAAAACATGTCAGTGGAAACTAGAAATTACGGTTTATAAAGTTTAAAATATGGCTATTTTTCTTACACAAATGCACTGATTCACTTCAGAAGGCCTTTATTAACTCCCAAAGCCATGTAGAGCACTTTTTTTGATGGATGGATGCACTTTATTGGACTACTGAATTTCACCACCCATTCACTGCCATATTAAAGAAGAAGTACACTTCCAAACAAAGATTGACATATAATGTACTCACCCCCTTATCATCCAAGATGTTCATGTCTTTCTTTCTTTAGTCGTAAAGAAATTATGTTTTTAGAAATTACAATCGGTTATTTTCATTACGAAAATACAATTTAAATACTTTTTAACCTCAAACGCTCGTCTTGCCTTACTCTCATTGAACTCTGTGTATTCTGACTCAAGACAGTTGGGGTATGTCGAAAAACTCCAATCATATTTTCTCCCTCAACTTCAAAAATCATTTCAAAATCAACCTACATCGCTGCAGAAGTTCCGACCCAGTCTTTGCAAGGTGAACATGCAAAGAAGATCAAACACCCTTAACAAAAAAGGTAAAACAGCGATATAGGATGATTTCGAAGTTGAGGGAGAACATGAGATGGGAGTTTTTCAACATACCCTAACTGTCATGAACCGGAACAAAAACAGTTCAGGCAGAGTAAAACAAGACGGGCGTTTGGCATTAAAAAGTATATAAATTACATTTTTTAAATGAAAATAACTGATTGTTTCACTAGATAAGACCCTTCTTCCTCTGCTGGGATCGTTTACAACTGCATTTGGGATTGTTTGAAGCCACATTTAAACTGCATTTTGGAAGTTCAAAATCGGGGCACCATATCAGTCCATTATATGGAGAAAAATGCAGAAATGTTTTCCTTAAAAACCATCATTTCTTTACGACTGAAGAAAGAAATACATGAACATCTTGGAGGACAAGGGGGTGAGTACATTATATGTGAATCTTTGTTTTGGAAGTGTACTTCTCTTTTAATATGGCAGTGAATGGGTGGTGAAATTCAATAGTCCAATAAAGTGTGTCCATCCATCATAAAAAGTGCTCTATATGGCTTTGGGGGTTAATAAAGGCCTTCTGAAGTGAATCAGTGCATTTGTGTAAGAAAAATAGCCAAATTTCAAACTTTATAAACCGTAATTTCTAGTTTCCACTAACATGTTTTCACTAAAGAGTGACATTCCAGCAGATGAAGTATGGGATGTAGACCCAGCACAAGCCCTGGTGAGAATATGCTAGTCTCACGAGAATCCATAATATGAAAAAAAAAAAATGTTGAAATGTTTTCCTCAAAAAACATAATTTCTTTACGACTGAAGAAAGACAGACATGAACATCTTGGATGACAAAGGGGTGAGTACATTATTTGTAATTTTTTGTTCTGGAAGTGGACTTCTCCTTTAAAGCTTAAAAAAAAAGCCAGGACATTTTTTAAAATAACTCGATTGTATTCATCTGAAAGACGAAAGTCATGTACACCTAGGATGCCTTGAGGGTGAATAAATCATGAGGTAAGTTTCATTTTTGGCTGATCTATCCCTTTAACTCAGCATAGTTACTGAAAACATGCAAATATTTACTAGAATGCTCAAAACAAAAGCTATATTACATTTGTGAGTAGTTAGAATAGATTTAATCAAATACTCAAAAATAATTAGTAGTAAAATCACTGTTAAATGAAATCGGAGGTAGAAAACAAATCATTAAATTTTTCGATTCTAACTGCTACTTGTTTTCGTAAATGTACCTGCTTTTCTAAATGCTTTTCTAAATTTCTAAAACATTTGTTTAATCATGCCGTTTCTTGTAACAGTTTCGCTTTAAATAATTCTGCTATATTCGTGCAACGTCACTTTTTTAATCCCCTAATTGCACGACTTTATTCTCGCAACATTAATCTTAGATTATTCCCAGACATTAATTTAACATCTGCTGTAAATAGAGCGCACTCCTGCTTAAATTTCTCTTTCACTGTTTGTTCTTTGCTAAACGAAGGAAGCTTAGGGAAAGTTAGTGACTTTTAGAAGAGTTCGTAAACAGCGTTGATAAAGATGAGAAGATCAAAAGAGATGTTCATCAATGGATTTAAGTCCTCCTTAATTGGTGAGCTTATGTACATTTTTACTAATATTTATTAACAACAAAGAGAGGCTCAAACTAATGTTTGTTTTCTCTTTTATGTTTCACCCTTGCTCGCATCTTCATGAGTCAGATGATCTTCAGACGTGTCCAAACACCAGGCTCGCAGTTGTTCTCCAACATGCAGTCCTCTGCAGCTTTTCTCAGTCCCGTGGACAATTATACAGTACGTTCCAGAAAGGAAAGAAGACGCTGGGCCATTTTTACCTTTCCTGTCACTGGCGATCTGCATGGATCTGCTGAGATGGACTATTGGACGACGTAAAACATCTACAGACTACTATTTGACCGCTTGTAACACAGTCAACAAAATAGTGGTACAAACATTTACTGTTACCTAATTGTTCTAGTTCATCTTTAAGACTTCTTGCACATATAATCTCATTTGTGAATGCTTTCTTGCTAATGAAGGTTGCTTGATTCCTTAAAGATAAGTGGACTGCTGTAATTGATTTCTTTTTGGTAATGCAGAAGTTGATGTCCGTGTTAACTGACTTGACATGCTTGTTGGCAAAAGCTAAATTAGAGTCTGCTAAAGGTGCTTGAGGCATGGTTATTACACAATAGCAGTGGTTTGGCATTTATCGCTTGTTTGTCTGCCAATTCATTGTTTGTACAGTACAGCTGCACCTTTGTTAAAATAGTATTTTTAAAATTTATTTGCTACCCTGTAATGGTTGTATTCAGCTTTGCAAACTAACCCATTTATTAACACTTTCGGCATGAAATAATAAGTGAAGATTATATTAACCATAAAATAAAGGAATCGTACAAATTAATTTACTCTTATAAATATAAACCAATCATGCATGTATAAATTGGTTTGCCTTTTTGTTCTATTTTCATTTTAACTGTGCTGCGCAAGCATGTCTCTTGTTATTTTTTAGGGGCCCATTAGCAAAAATGTCAAATAAAAACTCAGTTTGACATTTGTACATGAGGGGACAGTGCTGATATTACATGAAGCAGTATATGGTGAAGCTGCATGTTTGTTTTGACATTAAACAAAATACATAATGGGGCCTCTGTGGCCATGGAACATAAAACTGAGGCCACATGTCCGCTTCTCGCAGACACAGCCAAAAAAGGTAAACAATGACCATATGTATGGAATGTATAGAACATGCCTTGAGAAAAAGAACTGTATAAAAGGTAGGGCTGTTCGATTCCGAAAATTTTGGAATCGATTCCGATTCTGATTCCTGGTTCTGGAATCGATTGGATTTGACTGCAAGAATCGATTCCTCACTGTGGTTTTCGATTCTTTTTCGATTCTTGTTTTTTTTAGAATGGAGGAGCCTAATTTGGCATTGACTGTAGGATAAAGGTCTTAGAAAGTAATATTATTATAGTATGAAGCTTTGCTTTTAAAAATTATGATACATTTTTGTATTTAAATTATAATTTTGTCTACATTGCCCATTAAATTAGTCATAGCCCACAGCTCAGTAGTGGACATACAGGGGTTGGACAATGAAACTGAAACACTCGCCAATATAGTATTGGAGGTTTCATGGCTATATTTGCGCTGTCTGGTGCCCAATCTTCACTTATTGTACATTACACCAGTTAGAGCAGAGTGTAAAGTTTAATTATGTGCACCCAAAGGTTCAAACATTGTACCTTGAAGGTAGTGCTCTGTATCAGGATAATAATGCACCAATACACACAGCAAGACTGGTGACAGACTGGTTTAATGAACATGAAAATTAAGTTGAACATCTCCCATGGCCTGCATAGTCACCAGATCTGAATATTATTGAGCCACTTTGGGGTGTTTTGGAGGAGCGAGTCAGGAAACGTTTTCCCACATCAGCATCACATAGTGACCTGGCCACTGTTCTGCAAGAGGAAAATGGCTCAAAATCCCTCTGGCTGCTTTGCAGGACTTGTATTTGTCACTCCCACGATGAAATGATGTTGTATTGGCTGCAAAAGGAGGCCCAATATCATACTAATTGTGATCTAAAACCAGGTGTTTCAGTTTCATTGTCCAACCCCTGTACGTTTATTGCATGAATGAAACAAGACGCGTATGGTTCAGCTGAATGATGTTTACTTCAACCGTATGCTTTGCACAAAATTAACAAACTGGACATTCAAATAAAATAACCAGAACATTAACAACAACCCTGATATAAGAGCTGATATAAGAGCTCGTGGTTTATCTGTCAGTTAGACGCGCACTCTCCGACACTTATTTATGCTCTCGGCGCTTTCTTTCAGAATTATCACAAGCTGATAGAAAAGTTAAAAATAGCATTTTATTTGAGATGGAAATAGGATCAAGACCATCGATCACGCCATGATCTAGTCTGTAGCGCAGCGCTCAGGTGGACAGTATAAAGCCTGTTCCACCGTAAATTAACTTATGAATCATTTTCGAGCGGGTTCTTTAAAACTACCTATCGGAAAGAACCTTTTCGTGGCAACGAATCAGACTTCTAATCACTATTAGCGAGCAAGAAGAGGCAAATTAATAAGTGCTTAACGGAAGGCTGCATCCTCAAACTCAAACGTGCTCAGTACCGACTCTTTTCATTCAGTTTATTTTCGTGAATCGACGTTCAGCGACCTTTGAAGACAGCCAGTGGCGGTTCTACACGGAGGCCTAGGGAGGCCCGTGCCTCTGTAGACATGTCCCTGGCCACCTCTAACGCACCGAAACACTGTGGCGCTGCTCGGTGAATGAGAGCGCAGCAACAACTAACTAACACTGTATTTGTACACTGTACTGTATTTATCATTTTTTTATGGCCCTACCTCTTTTGCACCTGCACTCACTCTTGTACATAATAAATGTTTGTATGATTTTAAAGTAAAATAAAGTTTATATCCTTAAATATCATTTGTTGTCATTTTTTAATGTGCCCCTCTGGTTAAACACTGGCCCCTTCTTGGCCCCCCTAGTAAAATTTGTCTAGAACCGCCACTGATGACAGCAGCCGAGATATGCAGCTTTCGTATGATGCAGCCGTTCGTTTGAGAGGCGCCCATATTTAAGCTTTGTTTAACTGAAAACTGCTCTGAATGGGGAGTCGATTCCCCCTGACGGAATCGATTCCAACGCCTCGGGGGTTTGCAGTAGTGATGCGCGGATGGCAGTTATATCCGCGGGCGCTGCGGATAATCCGCGGGTCCGGTGGGTCGGGTACATTTGAGAAGTTATGACAGAAAAACAGGGCTCTCAAGTCTCACGCATACACCGTGAGCATTTCAACCAGTTCACACGCTCTCACGCCACACCTTTTATTTCTCAGGCTGAGCAAGGTATAACTTGTCCCGCTATATAATATTAATAGACGAGTCGCAGGTTTGCAGTGGGAGTTCATAGCTGTCTGACAGCTGACAGTTAAATGCCACCTGCCAGCAAATATCATAAATTAGATTTTTTTTTTTTGTTTTCGGGTAAATTACGTGATCCCGCTACAGTCACGTTCGTCACTAGGCAACATGGACGCGCACACGTGGGACTAGGCAAGGGTGGAATCGTCGGTCGCGGGGCTGCCGCTTTCTCTCGCAGTGGAAGCATTTTGTGCAGCGGACACTGCCCTTTGTATTTACTAAAAACTAACAAAATAAATGCAGTAGGTAACCCCTTCTAATGTTTTTTTCCCTTAATTTTACGATTCCTGGACAAAATCACTTGCCTGTGGTCAAAGATAGTGAGAGCTGATGTTGGGGAATACAGCCAAATTCATTAGCTCTCCAACAGCTTTAACTAAGTTTTGGCTACTGGAAACTAAGGATAATTGAAAATTGGTAAATCTGATAAAATACATACAAATTCATCCAAATAATTTTTTTACATGTATTTCGAAAATACATTAAATGTATCAACATTGTTGGGAAGGTTATTTTGAAAATGTAATAGGTTACAGATTACAGGTTACCTTATTTAAAATGTAATAAGTAGTGTAACTATTTCAGTTGCTTTAAAAAGTAATGTAACTGATTACATTTGATTACTTTTCTAAATTTCTAACTAAAGTTTTCAACTGTTAATCCTTTTGAAACTTTTAAGCAGGGTTAACCTTACAGTATATAGCACTCAACACTAATTACTGTCAGACTTACAAAATCCTTTATCACTTAAATTAAGATCATAATTCAATTTTAAAGCACAGCCACCACAAAATCAGACTTTAGCACCTAGGTTAGGTTAAATACAGATTTAAAATCAGAAGATATAGTTTAATAGCTATGATACAATTTTTATAATCAAATCCTAAGCTATGACTGGAAATACTGGCATCTAACAATGCCTTGGAAAAAAAACAGTTCATCTTAAAAAATAAAGCCTAAATTGGAAATAAATCAGTTACTGAATAAGCATGTGTCCTATTTTGTGTCCGAAACTTCTGAAACATTTTTGTCTCCTATTTTAGAGCAGTCAATGCAATTGGAGAAAGAAATTAATCAAATCCGTGTGTCAATATTCAGATGTAACCCCCTTTGTAATTTTCACAAATAACTGTAACTATACATTGTTTCTCTCAATAACTGTAACACATTAGTTGCAATCATTTTGTAATTAAATTATGTAATTCCATTACATGTAACTAGTTACTCTATTAAGTTTGAGCCCCTACCACTGTCATCAAAGCATCATTATGTGCAACAAACACTTGCAATACAAAATGTCATTCATAAGCTGAAATATGTACTCTCTCTCACACACACACAGCTTGACATGCTCAGGGCAAGTTCTGCAATCCTACTGTATGTGTCGGCCTACAGTATGTACATTGAGCACTGCTGTTCATTTGCTCATTTGGGGCCAAATTTCTTTTGATTTTTCATACATTTGTATTTTTGAAATATACAAAACATTTTATTTATTTATTTATTTATTTTTATGAATTTGACCTTAATCAATCTTACGAGTTGTTACAGTTTCTATTTTGTGCTGGCAAAACTTCTAGCAAAAACTGGAGAGAATTGCATGGGGCCGAGGGGCCACTGCTGCAAAAATTTGAGTGGCTCCTCTACTAACAGATATAATCTCACTCCAAACTTTTTCTAAAACTTGAGAGCCCTGAAGAAAAAAACATTCCAGATAAAGTTTGAAGGGAGTTACGCCTGTGTTAATGCTATTGAGTACACTGTAAAATGTAATTAGTTGACTTTACTTGTAAAACGTGTGGAAACTGATTACCTTAAAAAACTAAGTAAAGTGAAATAGGAATAGTATGTTGTACTGACAAATGCTTAC
Organism: Cirrhinus mrigala; assembly: GCA_036247105.1. NCBI lineage: Eukaryota > Metazoa > Chordata > Actinopteri > Cypriniformes > Cyprinidae > Cirrhinus > Cirrhinus mrigala. The sequence goes on along the minus strand of CM070028.1, from coordinate 40,113,368 downwards.
TTAGTATAGTTTACTTACACAAGAGTTGTAGTAACTAACAAAAAACTGTTGAGAGTACTTGATTCTTTACTTTAGGTTTACTCTTGACTTAGTATAGCTACTCACTGACTCCCAGAGTGCATTGCGACATGAATAAATTATGCAATTGCTTTGCTTTACTGTTGTTGTTTGTATTTGCCAATTTCATTTGCTGTCTTGTGTCAGTAGTAGCACAACAAAAAACAAACAAAAAAAGCTCATAAAATGGTTATTGATAGTTAATAAAAATAAATAAAATTGAGTTTTTACCATTGTTGTGATTCACATGCTGAATGTTGAAGTCTGTGTGTGACTCACGCACATTACCCCAAATATTAAAAGATTATATCAACACAGTTAAAAGCTTCTTATAGTGTTTATTAAAAAAAAGAAAAACAGTAAAATTGTAAAAAAAAATCATTAATCAGCATGAAAAACACTCAACCTAATGATTTAATTAGAATATAGATCACCTTCTAAAAGCAATCTATTTATTGCTTTTCTTTCTTTGAAATCAAAGAACTCTGATTTCATGCTGCATTGTTGCAACAATAGAAAGAAAACTATAATAATATAAAAAAAAGTTCCAAGTGCCCAACCAAAAGTAACACTATTCACTATAATGGTGAGTATTAAAAAAAAAAAAAAAAAAAAACCTTTTCAGGAAAATCAACATTAATTTATGAACTCAGCTTATGTGATGTTCTCTCAAATATTTCAGTTGTATTGAAAATTCAACATTCAAGATGACTTTGGGAAATGAGTGAATTCAAATAGTGAAAGAAAGATGTGAGTGAAAAGTCTACTAAAAATTGCCCCATCTCAAAAACTTTCTTTTCTTCTTCTTCTGTTGTCACGTTGCACATTAGCAACATATTAGTGCACTGCTGCCTCTCACTGGTTTATTAATGTCATTGGTTTCTTTGTGGATACTTGAATATTTTAAGTAAACATCACTCAGAGCAAGTAAGTAAATTGTTTTATTTGCCTTGAAAGTAGCTGTAACTTAATAAAACCTAGTAAGTATAGTAACTAAGTAAAGATAACTAATTGTAACTAAGTAAGGTAAACTATTGGGTTTTACAGTGTAGGATAATAAGCAGTGGTGTGATGCAGTACCTGTGTATACCCATTTCTTTATCAGTCGGCTTCGCCTATACCCACTTCAAAATAAGGACCGTGGCGCCGGCTTCCTTTGAAATATGCTTGATGATTGCGCCCGCGCCCGCACCATATTTGCAGAGTAGTAAAATTAATAATTATTATTGATTACTAATTTGAATCAGTACATTATAACGAAATATTATCAGAAATTTCTTAAACTGGGTGAACCCCTGTAAACTTTTGTCCATGGATCCAGTAGACGTTCAAACACCCAACCGATTTCATCAGAGATTGCGGAGAGTCACGTCCAGAGTTAACGTTATTCTTTTTAGCGTGGATTTGGCTTAAAAGCACGAGCGACTAAGCTTATATAAGTGTGCAGCGATGTGCAGATCAGTTGAATCAATCTGCTGTCCATCCATTCATCATACCATCATGCAAAACTAAGAATTAGAATAATTGTAAATGACGATCGGGTGCGGTTATCTAAATCAGAGAAAAATATAGGTGCGGGCGGATAATTTATTTGAAGCTGCGGATTCGGGTGACGTTTGAGCTCATCCGCGCATCTCTAGTTTGCAGAGAGAGACTCAACAGATTGCTCTGCAGAGTTTTCTCGGCCTTATTGTCTCTGATAATAAAGTCTATCTTTTGGCATCACAACCCGAGACTCAAGATTATGTCTTCTACTGGGGAAGAGGGAAACCACAACATAAGCTTGTTGGGAAAAAAAATGGCATTAAATAAATAAGTAAAAAAGAAAAGTTTATTTGGAGATTTCACAGTCATTTCAAACATTTATAAGCATGTGAACTATATTGTAATGTATATTTAAATTACATTAAATTAGCATGAAAAGATAGCTGCTTTTAAATTATATTTAATCCTTGAATTTTCTTATGAAGACGTATCATATCTCCTCCTGTAGAATTAAGTTAAGATCCAATACAGTGTGCACTGGCATCCCATCATTATTTGCGTTTCTGGGGTTTGGTTTTGGTTTTGACTGCGGTGCTGGTCTTTGCCGCAGACTTTAGACTCACCTCCACTGGGTAATGATCACTGACGTCAAGAGCCTGCCGTAGATCAATCATATTAATATATTATTTACTTCTATATATGCTAACCTCATATTTTTTTAAAATAATAATAATAATAATAATGATAATAAAATTAGTCATATGTAATTAACATACTCACCTCTTCCTCTGAAATTTTGTAGGCTTCCTGGAAGTTGAAAGGTTTGGCAGATCCTGGCACAACAGCTTTTAACATGTCGTCCTTATACACCACAATCCTGGGAAACACATTTTTTGCAATCAACATTTTCCAAAGCTTGATTGGCAGATCGTAAGCATAGAATGGAGCTACGATCAACCTAGGTTTACGATGATTTCGGAAAACGCAGCCCTGTTCTTTTTAGGGTACGTTTACACAACAGTATACTAAAACTGTAAAAAAGTTTTTTTCTTTGCATGTTTGAAGAGTTTTGTGTACAGACAACAATGTTCACACGGATCAAAAAAAAAAAAAAAAAAAAAGTATTTGCATGCCAGGCCAGTAGTTGGCAATGTCACTTCGTGAAAAAAACACTATGCATCTGCGCACATAGCATTCCTATGGACTAAACACGTAATACGTATGCACCGTTTTCACAAGTTTGTGTTTTTGTAGTTTACATGGAGCTGATAACGCTGTCATTTTCGAAAAATGTGCACTCTGAGGTTCGGCCAGTGTCGTCTAAATGAACAGCCAAAAATGGCTTTACATGTTTTACATTTTTGGTTAAAAACACTGTTGTGTAAACACTCTCTATGTCTTCTAGTTACGTCTTGGGCAATGCCAGACATGAGTTGCGTAATGCTGTTTGACAAAAGCCTATACAGCTTAATGTAATTAGTTATTCTGTCTACACTGAATGAGTCCCAGACAGAAAACTGATGCCCTGTTCTGTTTCCTGCATACTTCTGACACAAAAGACAATACGGCTTTAGTCACAGTAGCGAATGCTTAACTTTTGATTAAACATTTTTCCATAGAAAGAAATGTTCAATAGACAAAAACACTGAAAAAACTAAAGCTGGCCATTGTGTAACCAATGCTATCTCACAACCAATTTGTGCAAATTTTATGAGGTGGCTAATTTGTACAAATTTGTACGACATTGCTTGTACGATTCTGTATGATTTGTCTAGTCCCCAGTGATGGGTAGGTTTAGGGGTGGAGTTAGGAATAGGTAATTTGTACAAATTCATACGAATTGGGGAACTCGTAAAATCCATTTGTACTGTTGCCAGAAGTAGCACAGAATTGTGAACTACGTCAGAAATAAAATGGGAGTTGGTGCCGATAGCCTCGTGGGCAGCACACCGACATATATAGTGCCATAGCGCTTCAAGTGTCTCGAGTTCGAGTTCCGGCTCGTGGACTTTTCCCAGTCCCTCCCCCTCTTTCTCTCTCCCACTTCGTTTCCTGTCAGCGTAATCAAGCAGTGTCGATGATAATCAGGCACATGTAATCTACTAACAACACAGGCACAAAATGGATTACATCATGCTTTTTTTGGAGGTTAAATAATGCCGCAAATACCAGTAAACAAACTACCGCAACACTTGGTAAATAACCTTGCATGATTTATTTAAATATTTTGTGAAAGGGAAACTTCTAAAAATGCATATGCAACAACACAAAAATAGCAAATCATGAAGGTATTTTTTTAAACCAAAGTGGGTTTACGCTGGTGCAAGCTGTTAGTAAATCTGGCCCTGCAAATCCAGATTTCCCAGGCCTGTATTTACAATATGGCACCATGTCTACACTGGGTGTGGATTTTGTCACATCGCACCGTGCCTCAACAGTTCCAAGCTGTCTACCACGAACGTGGGACAAAATTATGGGTCGGGCAGCGGATGAAAGATGAGTACATTTATGTTTCTTCGCCTCACCTGTCGTAGGTGTGGTCGTTGGACTCTTTGACTGTGGTGTCCACGTCGTCCCCAATCAGCCAGTGGAAATCAGTATCAGTGCGTATCCTGATGGCCTTCATCTTCTTCTTGGAGACGTAGGCGCCATCCGCGTTGAAGTCGCCAAGGATCATGACGTTCTGTAAGACAGTGTGAGCTTTCTCTCAAACTCTAATCAGGATAGTGCGCACTTGTGTATACTGGCTGGACAAGAATTTCTTTACTATGGTCAATCCACTCACATCCGTCTTCCATTTATCTTTGACTTGAAGAAAGACGTCGTACAGCTCATCAAGTTCCTTCTGTGAGTCTTTGGGCTTTGTGTGAACAGGGATCAGCACCAAATCTTTCAGCACTAAAAGAGACAAAAATTACTTTGATTGAGCTCAGTAAACAGGTGAATAAGGCTTTCCATTTTGGTCAGTTTCTCAAATGAGTGGTATGGACCACTTTTATGGTGGTTTTACATCCTCTGATGAAGTTGAAACTTCCAGTTCCCCTTCATTCCCATTACACAGAAAAAAGTCACACAGGACGACATGAAGGTGAGTAAATGATCTGAGACTTTTAATTTTGTTCAAAGTGCAAATCATGCTCTCATTGAAGACTTTTTTAGTCTTTAGCAGACATTGAAATGTACTGGTCCAAGGTTTAACAGAGACTGGTTACCTGTGTTTTTACAGAGGAAACGCAGAATGAAAGGCTCTCGAGAGAAAGCGTCTTCGTCACCCACTTGATTGTCTTCATATTGGTACGTGTCGACCAGTTTGGCGTCGTCTTCTCTATTAGAAATGAGCAAGAATGTTCATTTTGATCTGTTTTCAGCTGAAACTATTGGCAATACTCTACCAAATGTAGAAACTTACCTGTAGAAACAGACAAACTGCTCCTTATAGAGAGACCGTCCCAGCCTGGAGCTTCCCACCATTTTAAAGGGACGTTTCTTATTAGCCCTATGGGAGGAAGAGTCAGTTAAATGTGACGAGTTCAGGTTTTTGGGCTACAAATGGTGAAGAGAATTTTTTTAAGGTTTATACAGACGTGGTCTTGTTGAGCTCCTGCAGAAATTTGTCAATAGCTTTGCCCGATTTGTCCACCACCTCCAGAATAACGATTATACTGTATCGGGAGAAGATCTACAAGGAAAGAGTTTTGTGATCTGTTAAAAACTACTTCTGAGCTTTTACCATGTGATTTACTTTAGACATTTGGATTATAAAATCACCTTAATGAGATGTTTCACAACTTTTTTGTCTGACAGCTTGCTTGAGCCCATACGTTGGATGTTAAAAGATGCGATCTTCATGGTGCCAACCTTCAGAAGACCAGAAAAACAAGGCAAAGTTAAATGAGTTTCACAGCAAGAAACACCGGATGTTTTCAGGTCTGTTTTTGAGGAATTTCTATACCATTTTCCTGTTGTAAATTTTAAAAGGAAGTTTAACAGGATGCATTGTTCGAACAGAGGAAACTCTTATATTTCATAAAGAGCTGACATGTCAGATTATGCCAGACCACAGCAGATCCGTCAGAGACAGACAGGAAAACCACAGCGACTGTCATTTTGAGAGTTTTGCAAACAAAATGTACTCAAAACAACACAAAGTTTGTTTTGATCAAATAAATTCATCTAGGAATTAAAAGAAAGCTCTAATGCACCCGTATGCAGTGGAAAACCTTGCATTAACACATTCAAGTATCATCTTTAATTTATAATTTTTAGAAATCTGTTATATATCCATTATTAAATACAAGTTCAATGTTTTATGTATTTAAAACTATTGTTATAGAAGCAAACACACAGATAATCAGCTCTTACCGAAGCTGCTTTTGTTTACAATGAAGTCTCAATTTGTTTTTTTGTGTTGTCCGTTAGGCAGCCAGTGAGCAATGAATGGCTGCTCATTTGAAAACAGGCCATGCCTACTTCCTGCTGTTTATCAGCTAGGGTTTCTGTCGCACAGATGTCTCGTAAAATGGAGAACTTTAAGGGAGGGCCTTGCTGATTGATAACAGATCTTCAGGCGGAGTCATTTCTGAAATAATTTATGGCAGGCTTGACTGGGGGTGACCGCATAGCCTTGGGTTTAAAGATCAACTGAGTTGATTGTCAAAACAAAAGCCTTTTTGAATGAATTTCTTTTTTGAAACCTCACACAACAATGAGGATAATCAGTCAGGAGGATAAACAGGATAACAGTGCAGTTCAGACTCAAACCTAAAAGAGCGGTTTATTTTGTCTAGCTAAACCTGAATAAACACACCATTTCCAGAATAAAATATTTTGGAAGCAATCTGCTATATTCGAAAATTAAAATAGTTTCATGTGATAATTTTGTCATGCATTTACATGACTGATCTATATGGAAGCCTGTTTCCACTGAATATAACATTTTAAAAAAGGTAATTGTGACTTTTTATCTCACAATTCTGACTTTTTTTATTACATTTTTGAGATATAAACTTACAACTGAGAGTTATAAAGAGAGTTTATATCTTGCAATTCTGACTTTATTTCTCTGAACTGTGACTCTTTGTCCGAAGAACTTCAATTGCGAGTTTATATCACGCAATTTTGACTTCATTTCTCAGAAATATAAGTTTATATCTCACAATTCTGACTTTTAACTTGCAATTGCGAGTTTATATCTTACAATTCGGAGGAAAAAAAAGTCAGAATTCTGATATGTAAACTTGTTGTAAGATATAAACTTGCAATTCTGACTTTTCCTCTCAGAATTGTGAGATATAAACTTGCAATTGCGAGTTAAAAGTCAGAATTGTGAGACAGACTCAATTCTGATAAATAAAATCGCAATTCAGAGAAATGAAGTCATAGAAATAAAGATGAGATGTAAACTCAGACGCAATACTGAGAACTAGTCTTTTTTTGGCTTCAAAATGTGATTTTATAACTCGCAATTGCGAGTATACACTACCGTTCAAAAGTCTGGGGTCAGTACATTTTTATTGTTTCTTTTTTTTTCTTAAGAAATTAATACTTTTATTCACCAAGGATGTATTAAGTTAATAATTAAAAGTTTATTAAAAGTTAATAATAAATAATTTACATTGTTATAAAATATTTATATTTTGAATAAACACTGTACTTTTTAAACTTGTTATTCATGAAAGAATCCTGAAAAAAAAAACTACAGGTTCCAAAAAATATTTGGCAGCACAACTGTTGATATTATCCAACACTGATCATTCTAATAATAAATCCGCATATTAGAATAATTTCTGAAGGATCATGTGACACTTGAAGTATATTTCATACTGGAGTAACAGATGATAAAAATTCAGCTTTTCATCACAGGAATAAATTCTATTTTAAAGTATGCTAAAATAAAAAACATTATTTTATATTGTAAAAACATTTTGCAATATTACTGTTTTTTTTTTTCTATATTTTTAATCAAATAAATGCAGCCTTGATGAGCATAAGAGACTACTTTAAAGACTATTACAAGTCTTACTGACCCCAAACTTTTGAACGGTAGTGTATATCTCACAATTTAAAGGAAAAAAGTCAGAATTGCGAGGAAAAAAAGTCAGAATTGTGAAACATCAACCCAATTCTGAGAAATAAAGTTTTTTTTCTCGCAATTCTAACTTTTTACTCAGAATTGTGAGATATAAACTCGCAATTTTGAGTTATAAACTCATAAATGCAAGACAAACTCAATTCTGAGAAATAAAGTCACAATTCAGAGAAATGAAGTCAGAATTGTGTGATATAAAGTCGCAATTGTGAGTTATAAAGTCAGAATTGCAAAAGATAAACTCGCAGTTCGGAGAAATAAAGACTCAGATGCACTACTGAGTCTTTTTTTTCTAAATGTGATTTGCAATTGAGAGCATATATCTTACAATTCAAAGAAAAAATGGTCAGAACTGCGAGGAAAAAAAGTCAGAATTGTGAGGCAAACTCACCGTTCTGACTTTTTTCTCGCAATTCTGACTTTTTTTCAGATTTGTAAGATATAAACTCAAATTGCGAGAGCTAAACTTAATTCTGTGACAATTCTGACTTTTTTCTCGCAATTGCGAGTTTACATCTCACAATTCTTACTTTTTTCTTAGAATTGTAAGATATAAACTTTAATAAATTGCAAGTTAAGTTAAAATTGCTCCTCTGAGAAATTAAGTCAGAATTGTGTGATATAAAGTCACAGTTGTAAGTTATGAAGTCAGAATTTCAAGACATAAACTCACAGTTCTAAGAAATAAAGTCAGAATTGCGAGATGTAACCTCAGACGCAATTCTGAGAACATACCAGTCTTCTTCGCCTCAAAATTTGACTTTATACCTCACAATTGCGAGTATATATCTCACAATTCAGAGAAAAAAGTCAGAATTGCGAGGAAAAAAAGTTAGAATTGTGAGATACAAACTCACAATTGCGAGAAGTCAAAATTACGAGATATAAACTCACAATTGCGAGAAAAAAAATCAGAAATTTGAGATACAAACTTGCAGTTACGAGATAAAGTCATAATTACGAGATACAAACTCACAATTGCTAGGAAAAGTCAGAAATGTGAGATACAAACTTGCAATTACGAGAAGTCCGAAATACGAGATACAAACTCACAATTGTGATGAGAAAAGTCAGAATTATGACATAAACTCACAATTGCGAGAAAAAAGTCAGAATTATGAGATACAAACTCACAATTACGAGAAAGTCAGAAATGTGAGATACAAACTTGTAATTGCGAGGAAAAAAAGTCAGAAATACGAGATACAAACTCACAATTGCAAGGAAAAAAGTCAGAATTACGAGATACAAACTCCAAATTACGAGGAAAAAGTTAGAATTGTGAGATACAAACTCGCAATTGCGAGGTCAAAATTACGAGATATAAACTCACAATTGCGAGAAAAAAAAATCAGAAATTTGAGATACAAACTTGCAGTTACGAGATAAAGTCATAATTACGAGATACAAACTCACAATTGCTAGGAAAAGTCAGAAATGTGAGATACAAACTTGCAATTACGAGAAGTCCGAATTACGAGATACAAACTCACAGTTGTGAGGAAAAAAAGTCAGAAATACGAGATACAAACTCACAATTGTGATGAAAAAAGTCAGAATTGTGACATAAACTCACAACTGCGAGAAAAAGTCAGAATTATGAGATACAAACTCACAATTACGAGAAAGTCAGAAATGTGAGATACAAACTCACAATTGCAAGGAAAAAAGTCAGAATTACGAGATACAAACTCCAAATTACGAGGAAAAAGTCAGAAATGTGAGATACAAACTTGCAATTACGAGAAGTCCGGATTACGAGATACAAACTCACAGTTGTGAGGAAAAAAAGTCAGAAATACGAGATACAAGCTCACAATTGCGATTAAAAAAATCAGAATTGTGACATATAAACTCGCACTTGCGAGAAAAAAAGTCAGCATTATGAGATACAAACTCACAATTACGAGAAAGTCAGAAATGTGAGATACAAACTTGCAACTGCGAGAAGTCAGAATTACGAGATACAAACTCACAATTGTGAGGGGAAAAAAGTCAGAATTACGAGATACAAACTCCAAATTACGAGGAAAAAGTCAGAAATGTGAGATACAAATTTGCAATTGCGAGAAGTCAGAATTACGAGATACAAACTCGCAATTGCGAGAAAAGTCAGAATTCCAAGTTTTTATCTCACAATTCTGACTTTTTTCTCGCAATTGACCCTTCGCAAAAACCCACCCTCCTTAGTTACTGTTGCTATGTCCAACAAACAATGCTACTCTCACAAGTTCTCACGCAGTGAGAAATACATTGTGAAGCAAATAGGAAACTGACAACACGCTGACAGACAACACAGAGCAGGTTACTTCTAGTATGAAACAAGATATCAGCTTTAAAATGTTGTCATTTTCCAAGAAATTCAACCGTTTTGTGGCTCTTTAAAGTGTTGTGACAGATCACTGTAATGCCTTAGTGGATCAACTGACACGTGAACCAATCTTTTCTTATTCACTTTAAACACAAAATAAACATGAATGGATATCAGAACATTTTATTTCAACCGATACAATTTTTCAACTTTAAGTCTACCAAAGTTAATCTACTCTCCTGTCTGATTTGTTTGTTGGACATAATGGCGGATTCAGTGGTATGATTTCAGATCGTTTGTCAATCAAACTGTTTGCGAAGGGTGAATTCCGAGAAAAAAGTCAGAATTGCGACTTTATTTCTCGGAATTGTGAACATTTCTGTCTAATTAAACCTGACTGTTTCTCGCCATTTTCTGGCATTATACCTAAAATGCAATATGTTGGCAATCCATTGTCTTTAATAAATGAAACTATTTCATGTGATAACATTACTATACATTTACATGACTGATCTATCTTTCTGTCCGTCTGATTATCTATCTGTCTGTGTAAACCTGAATGAAAATTTCCCGCCATTTTTCTGAAAACAGGTTCTGTTATCGTTATTTAAATTCCTCAAGCCATTTAAACCTGTTCTAGGTCAAATGTTGTTTTTGGCTCACCACTCTTTACTGTAGTCATATTTCACTCCACTATGGAGGCACTGGCTGCATTTGAAGTGGAAAAACAACACTGCACCTGGATTGTCTGGACATGAATGAACACAAAGGACCTGTAACACTGAATGTATATAACGTCTATATAAAGAAATATTTAACTTAAAGTTATATTTTAACAACCATCCACTTTAACTAACATTCCAAGACAATGTCCCGTTTATCTACTAACCTCAACAGCAGAATTTCTAATGCAGTTCCTATATTGTTTCCTACAAACAAGCGCACTACACTGCATCCTTTAGGCAGCAGCTTCCTGTTACACCTGACTGATGGAAACTGATGGCTCTTTCATTTTTTTCTTACTTTACAGGTATACTTGGCTCTTGAACAACTGAATTGTCTCATTCTGTCCTACCTGGCTATTATTCCTCCACCTTGCAGTGCAACTTTCAATGCCTTGTGGCTGTAATGAGGATGAATGTATTGTCTGAACTCACCTGCACGCTTCGGCTTTCCTCTTCCGAGTGAATGATTGCCTAGAGGGAGGAACTGTTTTGTAGTGTTGAGGGATGTCCAAGTTGGGGCTGGGCCAAATTACTTGACTAGCCAATCAGGTGACAGGTGTCCAATATAAATAATGCTTGTTTTTTGTTTTTATGAATATCAGTGAATTTTACAATCCTTTTCTTCAGCATCTTTGGACCAGTGCTTGGGTAAGTTAAGTTTTGTTCTTAAGTTTGTACCATTTAAAAAAAAAAAAAAAAAGTGGCAATAGCCAAAAATACTTTGTATGGGTCAAAATTATCGATTTTTCTTTTATGCCAAATATCATTAAGATATTAGGTAAAGATCATGTTCCAAATTTGCAAAAAGATATTTTGTAAATTTCCTACCGTAAATATAGCAAAACTTCATTTTTTTAGTAACAATATGCATTGCTAAAAACTTTATTTAGACAACATTAAAGGTGTTTTTTTTTCAGTATTTAGATTTTTCTCACTCTCAGATTCCAGATTTTCAAATAGTTGTATCTCGGCCAAATATTGTCATAACAACTCGTACATCAGTGGAAATCCTATTTAGCTTTTTTATTCAGCTTTCAGATTATGTATAAATCTCAATTTTAAAAAATTGACCCTTGTGACTGGTTTTGTGGTCCAGGGTCACATGTATTAGTTTCTAGTGTCCAGACTTTGTTTCAGACATTAGTTTCTAGTGTCCAGTGTTTTATATGCCTACCATATAGTTAAAATATTATTAAAAAATAATAATAATAATAATAATAAATAATATATATATATATATATATATATATATATATATATATATATATATATATATATATATATATGGGGTTATTTAAATTTTCTTCTTGGACTCTTTAAATTATTATTTATTTTTCAAAAAAAAAAAAAAAATGTATAAAATGTCCAGACAACTTTATCTCAGCATCTGCACTGTAGTAAATAAAATAAATAAATAATAATAAAAACAAGCAGTGGGATAAGAAAAATAATCTTAATTCAAAGGGATAACAAGATAATTTTTCTTTCCACATTGGCAGATATTTTTTCTTGTTTTAAGCAAAAACTAACAAAATTTTTGTACATTTCTCAAAAAAAAAAATAAGACTTAATATCTTGAGTCAAGTAAACAACTTTATCTCACCATCTGCACTGCAACAATAAATAAATAACAATAAAATAATAATAATAATAAAAATCACCAGTGGGATAGGAAAAATAATCTTAATTCAAAGGGAAAACAAGATAATTTTTCTTGCCCCATTGGCAGATATTTTGTCTTAGTTTTGGAACATTTCTCAAAAAACAAAACTTAATATCTTGTGTCAAGTACATTTATTGTCATTCAATATTTATTCGAGAAAACAAGACAAAAATACTAAGAAAGACATTTTGCAGTGTGAGAATCAAACAAGTTTCTTGTGTTTTTATACCCCTGCCTTGTTTCTTTCTTTCTTTTTTTTGGCAAAATATTCCCAAATATATGCGGTCACAACTGCAAATAGAGATCATGGAAATGAATCCCCCAAACTTGTTTCTGCTTGTTTGGTATTGAATGAGGTGGAATGTGAAAACACTGAATGTTGAAACCCATGACTTTGGATTTAAACTACAGCCATAGTCACAAAGAAGGTTTCGAATGGTGGTGTCATGTTCACGACAGATTGTTGCCCATATGCGGCTTGAATGCATATACTGGAACTAATTTCTGCCCCTTTCAGAGAAACTCTCAGGGCTTAAACGACCCCCTGCACCAACTGGCTCAAAGCCAAGTCATGGCTTCACACAGATCTTTGTTCAGTCAAACTAATGATTTTGTCCAGTGCATTTGTGAATGAATAGACATGTTCTTCAGCCTTGGTTTAGGTGGTCCACTAAATCCTATATTCCCCCTTTTTTTTGGTTTATTTAGACAACATTTTAAACCATTTTTAAAAGACATTATCTTGTCTGGAGATCTCAAACTTTTGGTGAACACCTTTGGCGACTCTTGAAAGAGGTTCTTCCAGTTGTAATTGCTCTAAAATGATTCAAGTGATAGCAACAGCTTTCTAAGAAAAGAATAAAGAGTGTTTCACTGTATGTGTTGACAACTGCATGATAAAGTCATTCATGAATGTAAACGTCATGGCTGTCTGCAGTAGGCATGGCCAGAAATGAGCTCTTGTTATTTTATTTGTCATTCCATGTAGGTTTGTATTTCTATTCTATGAAAAGCACCATTAATTTGTCTCTTTAACATTTGACAGACACCATGAAGGTTGCATCTTTCAACATCCAGAGGTTTGGGAAATCAAAACTCTCAGATCCGTTCATAATGAAAACCCTGATCAAGGTGAGGCCCGTCCACACCTGCAGAAGGTCCAGAGTCACCTGAAATACATGTGAAGCATTACATTTGAAAGTGACCTTACTCTTAAATCAGTGATGATTATGTCTGATTAATGTCTGAAACATATAACTAATCCTTCATGGGAGGAGCCACATATGCGGCACAATGACAATAATGATTTGTTTTCATGTCACTCCTTTATTCCAGATAGTGTCACGCTATGACATTATTGTTATTCTTGAAGTGGTGGATTCTAGTGGAGAGTCAGTGGATGATTTCCTCGAAGAGCTGAATAAGTGAGTCAAACAGGCGTGTTTTAGTCATGTAAAACCCCGTTATTACATGACAGTAGTAGTAAACATGACTGACTGCTCATCAACAGGTTCAACAAGATGCATCATTACACCTTGGAGATCAGCACACGCCTGGGTAGAGGAAGTTACAAAGAACAGTTTATGTTTCTTTACAGGTAACTGTTTTATTGAAAATGCAACTGACATTTGCAACTTTTTAGTCAGGGTAGACGCCATTTTGAATTTTAAATGGCTGAAGAACGGCCTTCTAAAATTGGTTCCAGTGATTTTATAACCAAAAAAACGAAACTTCCTTTTTTATGACAACCTAAAGATAATTTATTTTTATAATCAGAAACATTTGCACAATGTTCTGGAAATCAAAATGTTAGCTGGGTGTCAGGCAAGAACTGTTAACATGTAATTTTACAACTCACCTTGTTTTTGCCATTTTTGTCTACTAAATGTTTTTTATTGTAAAGATGTTTCATTAGGTGAACAGTTGTTGTTAAACAACAGTACAATCCACTGAACTCGCGCTCTTCAATCCCTCACGGTCTCATATTTTTATTTCCGTCAAAAATTAAATATGGCGGAATGGCGCTAAATACCCTGAATAGCGTCTGTATGTCTACAAATGTCTGATGTCTGATAGATAAACGCATCTGAGCACATGACGATGTATATTTACGAGTTATATAGTATAAAAAGGCGTCACAGCGTATAAAAGCCATAAAAACATAAAACAGTCTGTTTAATTCTAAAGATTAGACAGAGGGTTATAAAAGGTCATAAAAACAATTTTATGACTGTATAAGCACACAAACTTTGTGCTAATATTAGAAGTGGGCCTCAAGGAAGGAAATGAAGGTTTAAATATTAGGTTATTATTTTTACTACATGGTCTTTTTTTAAATATAAAGGGACGATCTGGTGGATTTGGTTGGGTCCTACCAATATCAAGACGATCAGCCTGGAGATGAAGATGCTTTTGCTAGAGAGCCGTATATTCTGCGATTTAAATGTCATAAAACAGGTAAAGTACAACATATTGTCTAACAGGTGTAACATCATGGGTGAAAGAAACTTTTTGACGATTTTCCTGACTATGAATTTGGGCTACAAGGCAATGTGTTTTAATTTTAATTGTTTCCTTGTGTTGTAATGTATTGTTTAATAATCTAATTCCCAGTTTATGCAGTTGAAAACAACTTAAACATAAACGTCACTGGTTAATTTTTCGTTAATCCCTGGGTTGGGTTGTGACAAAGGGTGAGTGTGTGGAGGCAAATTATTGTAATTATTCTTAATTGTGTTCGTGTCACGTCAGTGGTGGAAGATTTGGTGCTGATGCCCGTCCACACCAAGCCTGAAGATTCAGTGAAGGAACTTGACGAACTGTATGACGTGTTTCAGGATGTCAAGAAGAAATGGAAGACTGATGTATGCACAAAATTTATAACAATCAACTACATTTGCAATAACAAGTAATATTTTACACAACATTGAAAATTTACTTAGCTTTAGGCCGTCCAAGTTGTAGATGAGTTTGTTTCTTCATCAGATTTGGACAAATATAGCATTACATCATTTGTTCACCAACGGATCCTCTGCAGTGAATGGGTGCTGTCCGAATGAGAGTCAATAATCCACACCACTCCAGTCCATCAGTTAACATCTTGAGATATGAAAAGCTGGATGTTTGTCAAAAAAAAACCCAAAAACAAATCCATTTTTAAGGCATTTTTAACTTCAACCTTGGAGAAAGCAATATTATGGATAGAAAAGCAACAGTTAAAAACATCTTTAAGATTGATTTGTTTCTTACAAACACAGAGCTTTTGGTTTCACAAGATGTTAATTGATGGACTGGAGTGGTGTGGATTACTTGTGTTGACTCTCGTTTAGACAGCACCCATTCATTTCAGAGGATCCATTGGTGAGCAAGTGTTGTAATGCTACATTTCTCCAAATCTGATGAAGAAACAAACTCATCTACATCTTGAATGGCTCGAGTGTTGGGACTTTATTACATTCATAAACAGTTAAATATGTGCATATCCATACAGAACATCATGATTTTGGGGGACTTCAATGCGGACGGCAATTACGTGTCTGAAGATGAAATGCAAACCATCCGCATCAGGAGTGACGAGAACTTCCACTGGCTGATCAAGGATGATGAGGACACCACAGCCAGCCCCAGAAACGACAACACTTATGACCGGTAATTAATTACATTGTAAAAACCAAACAAACATAATTTTAAGTTACTCTCATTAACGTGACATGTCCCTGCACAGGATTGTGGTGTATGGAGACGATATGCTGCAAGCCGTTGTTGCAAACTCTGCAAAACCGTTCAACTTTCAGAAGGCCTACAAACTGACAGATGAGGATGTAAATGAGAAACTTATATTTAATCACACTTGGCATAAAAACACGAGTTATTACTGTACATTCAGCTTAATGTAATGTCTTCACAGGCGATGAAAGTGAGTGACCACTATCCAGTAGAGGTGGAATTGAAGAGAAAACGTAAGCAGCTTAAACGTAAACGTAAGACACACAGAACAACACAATGACTAAAAACAAGCCACATTACTAAAACTTTTACTACTACTAATACTTTTTTTCTGTTCAGGTTAAATGAAGATGATCTTGTGAGATGGAACATTTCATTGACTTGAAAATTATGACTCCGGAGATCCGAATATAAAGATGAATAAGCTTTTATGAACACTTCTGCACTTCTGAATTTACTTGAAATGTCTGGAAATCGTACACTTGTTTTGAATTTCAAATGAATGTTTAACAATCAAAGACATTAAACATCTGAAATTGAAATTTACAGTCATTACAAACTTTATTTCTTAACGTTTTCTTTACAAGAGCAATATAAAGTAACTAAAAAAAAAAATAATAATATTCACGTTGCCATTGTGGACCCAAATCATAAGTTGGTGATTTGAACAGCAAGCAAATACACTAAAACACATTCATTTCTTCCCAGACTTCTTGATTCCACCTCCAGCTACGGAAAGAAAGCAAAACAGGATTGATTGTTGACAAAAGAAACACTCAAAGATTATACAGAAAGATTGTATGGTGGCTTAATGGATTTCTTACTTAAAGGTCCTTTTCCAGCAGCCTTGGCTTTCAACTGCTCCATTGCTTTCTGATCCTCTTTCTGTTTTTGTTTGAAAGCCATGTCCTCCTGTAGGAATGAGTGAAGGCAAATAAAGCAGTAAAGAAAATGTGCAAGTTATTCTTCTAAATGTCTATACTTGGGTAGTTTATGTTCTCCAGTCAACCATCATCTCTGTGTTTATGTATAAACACTTTAACAGAAACATTAACTTACATCGTCCATCTCCTTCGACTGCTTCTTGGGAGCCTTGAGGGGTTTCTTTTTACCTCCTGCATAAAAAAATCATACTATTATAATATAAATGATAAACAATAAACGTTTGATAAATGGCATCAACATTTTTATTATAACGACAAAAACAGAGCGAATCCATTCATTAAAACGTGCAATGTCTTAAAACAGCTAATGCAGATAGCATTGCAAATATAAAGATTAGGAATCCACAAATGCACAATTTGTAGAGAGCCGAAAAATCATCGCGTTTTTATACCGCACGACGTTCTACGCGATGAAACACTCATGTTAAGCGTTTGAGATTTATTTCATTTTTACCTTCTCTTCCAGACATGCTGCTCGGATTATTTAGCTAATACTTTTTTCCGCGCTGTCAGGACCCAAGCGGTTACCCGGATGTAGTGTTCCTGTCGAGTGCCTGATTCATTTTGACGAATCGTTTCTTTCGGACGGTTAGCGTAAATGAACTGGTTCATACGCTAATTTGATTCATTTGGATCGTGGAGTTCACAGAAGATTCGATTGTGTTACATGTTGCGTTGGTCATGATTACAATATATCAGCCTCACAGTTTTATTCCAGAATTTTAAACATCCACACTGTTGTTTGTTTTAAATAATTAAATAATTAGTTAATGCAATAACAGAATCTTAACAGTCGAGTGACTTACAAATAATTTGCGAATCGGCTCAAATGAATCGTTAAAAAAAGAATCATTTGAAAGGAGAAGCAGCTAGTGCCTGAAAGAAATAGGCTAATGCCGCAGGATGACACTTCAGGAAAATAGACAGATATTTTTTGTATTACACAGTCCGTAAACATGAGAAATTACTGACTTGAACTGAAACGCCACGAAACGGAGAATCGCTGGTATGAGTTTTGTTGGTTTATGTCCTGAAATGAATTCAGTTAGAAGTGTAAACATTATTTGCCGACATTATTTGATTCATTCATCAGCTCGCAAATCAGTTTACATGTATTTTTTAATAACACTTTTAAGACCAAAACCCTTCTAACAACAAAATCACTGTCATATTTATTTTGGAACATAATTATTTTTATGTAATTCTCTTGTAAATACCTAACATGGACAACTTATTTTATGCTTTGCTGCTAACTTTCCAAAATGCGAACTGAATCCGAAAGTAAATTGAAGTAAATGCCCTATTTAGTCTATATTTATCTTTGTTAACTTGTCTATATTGAGTATTAGCTCTCTATACACGTTTTTATCCATTCTTGTAGCCATATAAATGCAAGTAAATTACTGATACATTGTTAGGACACATACATCTGCAAGATGTCTGTTAAAGATCACTTGATCTGGAAAGCATCTCTTGTGTACAAACATCTGACAGACGTCTATAAGATGTCAGTTTTACATACATTTTAAATCAAAAACATCTGAAAGACCTCTCATAAACGTCAATTTGACATCTGATAGGCAAAATCCTGTAGAGGTATTGCAGATGAGCAAACACTCTAAAAATATGTCTTCCAGATGTAAATGCAGACGTCAAATAGACATCTCCATGATGGATGTGTGCTATAAGAGAAACATCACGGATACGTCTGCATTTACATCTGCAAAGGTATTTTTTAGAGTGTTTGTTCAGCTGCAAGACATCTATAGGATGTTTCCTGTCAAGACGTCTAATAGACGTTTATGATTTAGAATGTATGTAAAATTGACATCTTAAAGATGTCTGTTAGACGTTTGTACACAACAGATGCTTTCCAGACAAAGCAATCTTTAACAGACATATTGCAGATGTACGTATGCTCTCTGAAACCAAGCATCTCATTAAGTCTATATTTTAGTATGTTTACAGGTTGTATATTTGATGTGTGTTGGCTCCACATGAGGCTCTTCAATGAGGTTCAGAGGGAACACTATATTACCAAGCAGCTATGTCTCCACTTGTCTCTACCGCCACCCTGTGTCCGGTCCGGTCCAGTGGAACCTCTGCAGAGCTTATTGCACCCAGCAGCAAAGCCCGAAAGATGAGCCGAATAAGATTACATCCTTTAAAGAGCGTACAGCGTCTGCGTTGACATATGCAGGTGACCTGGGAAGGCAGTGGGGGCGAAATACGGTGAAAGCCGCAACAGTGACCGTCAACTACTGGTGGGAGCGCTATGAGGAGTTTGTCGGGCTTAATGAAGTCCGAGATGCTCAGTCCAAGGTCACAGAGGTAAAGTATGACAAACAAAACATGAAAGATGCACTTTTGATTGGCTACGATTGCATCCCTGTTAGCACACATACATCCTGGAGACATCTATTTGATGTCTGCATTTATATCTGCAGGACGTATTTTTAAAAGTGTTTGCTCATCTGCAATATGTCTATAGGACGTGTCCTATCAGATGTCAAAAAGACATTTAATAGATGTTTTTAAGATGATTATGATTTCAAATGTATGTAAACTGACATCTTACAGACATCTGCCAGATGTTTGTACACAGCAGATGCACAGCACACAGCAGATCAAGCGATCTTTAACAGACATCTTGCAGACATACTTGATAGCACAAGTACATCAGAGATGTCTATTTGACGTCTGCATTTGCATCTGCAAGATGTATTTTGCTCACATATTTTGAAGTGTTTGCTCATCTGCAGTACGTCTATAGGACATATGTCAAATAGAAGTAAAACTGACATCTTACAGACGTCTGTCAGATGATTGTTGAAGCGACCTTGAACAGACATCTTGCAGACATACGTGTCCTGTCGGGGTACCCAGATAGCACATGTACGTCTGCAAGATGTCTGTTAAAGATCACTTGATCTGGAAAGCGTCTGCTGCGTACAAACATCTGACAGACGTCTTTAAGATGTCAGTTTTACACACATTCTAAGTAATAATTATCTTGAAGACATCTAATAGATGTCTATTTGACATCTGATAAGAACGTCCAACAGACGTATTGCAGATCCAATCCAAATACCCTGATACATGTGCTATCAGGGTATTTGGATTGGATTGATGGTCAAGTCGGATTGAAAGTCTTAACATAAATAACTTGATTAAGCTTGATCCAAATAAAATTTCAATTGGATTGGAACTGGTGGTGTAGACCTGAGCTAATTCAATTAATCAGGAAAAAAAAGCATGCAAACACTCCAAACCAGCTATCTTCTCAATCAGATTCAAAAATTCCTTTTGGATTCATTATGACTGACCAAAAATAAGTGCATATAAACATATTTGCTATTGGATTAATTTGAACATCCTTATAATCTGAATCATATTTTGCTGATAGGCTGAAAAGGCCTTCATGGTTGCCAGAGGAATCGTCAGAGAAGCCCACACCAGCCTGGAGGCTCTCCAAGTTCGGCTGAAGGAAGTGAGGGATCGTTTGGACCGCGTATCTCGCGAAGAGGCACATTACTTAGAGTTAGCAACACTGGAACATAAGCTACTGCAGGTGAGGTGAACGTAGTAATTCATGTATATGGGTGTCACAATCGCACCTTCACTTTAACATTTTTGTAATTTACAGGAAGAACGGCGACTCAGAACGGCCTATGAGAATGCTGAAGAAGGCGAGCGAGAGAAGTTTGCGCTCTTCTCCGCTGGTGTACGAGCAAGCCATGAGAAAGAGAGGACCAGGGCTGAACGTACCAAAAACTGGTCTATTATTGGTTCTGTATTGGGAGCAGTCATCGGCGTAATGGGTTCCACGTATATAAACCGGGTCCGTTTGCAGGAACTCAAGAGCTTGTTGTTGGAGGCCCAGAAGGGACCAGTGAGTCTTCAGGAAGCCATCAAGGTCCAGGCCAGCATGCACAAAACACAACAAGATGAACTCAGCAACCTCATTGACTCACTACGGGCAGCTTTGAAAGGCAGCGTAGAAGATGTTAAAACAGTCAAACCAGCGCTCGTCCCACCAGTGGCTGCCGTCGTACCCGCATCCAGTGCCTCAGAAGAAGCAATCAGAGAGATTCTCCAGCACAGCCAAAGAGCCCAAGGGCTCATTGAAAGCCTTAAACCCCAGCTGGACCAGCTGGAGGAGAACGTTGGGAAGGTTGGGACCGAGCTCCAAGGGGTGAAGACAACCCTGCAGTCCCGTGCCGTGGAGAAGCCCGTGATTCGAACCCGAGACACACAGGTCTTTGTATGCGATACAGAGACGGTCGTTGAAGGCCTCGGTCAAACTGAGAAAAGACTGGAGGCGCAGATCAACAAAACAAGTCTATACAATACAGTCCTGACGTGTGCTGCCTTTGCTGTGACTGTGCCAGTTCTGTACGTATTGTTGAGAGGTACTTGAAAAGTATGCAGAAATGTGCACTTTAGGGGCCAATAAATACACTAGACAATAATGTAACTAAACAGTATAATTATTGACCAAGGTTGTAAAAGATTGATTAAATATTGTCAATACGAAGTATCATTGTTGTATGTACATTCTTTGTGTTTGTTTCATCCTTCATACCAAAATAATAGCATTGTGTCCTTAAGAATGTGCATAATTTTGAAAGAATTTAAATAATATTCTTGCCACAAAGAAACACCACTCATGTTTTCTTCAGAAAATGTAAAAAATGTAGTAAAACCATAGTAACCACAAAATTAACCATGGTTTTACTATAGCATTTGGAGTAAAACCATGGTATAGTTTTTGTAGTAAAACCATAGTAACCATGAAATTAACTATGATTTTACCATAGAATTTGCAATAAAACCATGGTCACTACAAAATTAACCATAGTTTTACCCAATAGCATTTGCAGTAAAACCATGGTAAATACAAAATTAACCTGTTTTACTACAATAACTACGTTTTAACTATGGTTTTGGTAGTAAAACCATAGTAACCACAAAATTAACCATGATTTTACCATTGCATTTGCAGTAAACTATAGTAACTACAAAATTAACTATGGTTTTACTATAGCATTTGCAGTAAAACCATGTTTTTTGTAATAAAACCATAGTAAACAAGGAATTAACCATGGTTTTACCATAGTGTTTGCAGTAAAACCATGGTAACTACAAAAATAATTGTGATTTTACCATGGAATTTGCAGTAAAACCATGGTTTTACCATAGCATTTGCAGTAAAAACATGGTAACTACAAAATTAACCATGGTTTTACCACAATAAGTGTTTTTTTTTTTTTGTAATAACACCATAGTAACCACAGAATTAACCATGATTTTACCATAGCTTTTGCAGTAAAACCATGGTAACTACAAAATTAAACGCATTTTGCTACAATAAGCATGGTTTAACGTTTTTGTAGTAAAATCACAGTAACTATAAAATGAACCATGGTTGTACTACAGTATTTATAGTGAAACCACAGTATTAACGAAATAATCCACACATCTATAGCTTAACTGTTTTCTAGTGAAACCATAAAACACAAAATGTTTGTACTATTATATGTGTGCTGATGCTTTTATACTCTGGGAGAACAATTAAGCATGATTTTGTATAGAAAATAAAAATAAAGTAAATAAATGTAAAAATGGCTTTTACTGTCACTGTATATAGAGTCAACTAGTTATTAGAAGCTCGGCAATAAGATGTTGTTTATACCCCTCTTTTTGGGATGTGTTTAGGTATTTTATTAAAACGTCACTAATTATCTACTGTTAATCTTAACTGTTGATCCAGCTGCTTCATTTTATTTTAGACAAGATATGAACTTTAACTTTGTAGTCTAGCGCTTTGTTCTATCAAACCTATGTCCGTCCCTTTTCACGCGTCAAACCAATAAACGTTCAGTTCGGAACGACGCGGTAGCAACCGAACGAATCACAGTGCTTAGACTCTCTTCCTCAATACATATTCATATCGCTTCGCGCGCTTTGTGATCACGTGAAACATTTCGCGCGAAAAATCAGTCTTCCCGGGAAAAACTAGTCTACAGACGTGCTGCTGTTCAGGACAGACGCGAGAAGATGGCGGTGAGTGTATTTGTGTATAATATCTACGTATATGAAAAGAAATCGTTTAAACGTAGTTCAGATGCGTTCTAAAGTATTTTTAAGTTTGCGAACGCGTTCGAAATTATGCGAAGTTTGCATGGCTTGTTTAGTGAGATTGTGTAGTGAAGTTAAAGATCTAGATATTATAATAAACTCAATATTATAAACGTTATCCAGCAAATATGCGTTCATATTTACACATACGTTGTGATTTTAAATCGATTTCTGTGATGTATGTATATTTTTGTTATAACTGTAACTGTCAAATATGTTAATTTATTACAAAAAACAACAACAACAACAACAACAAAAACTTTCAGAACCATGTAATTATAACAGAAATGTTTTCTTTTAACTAAAACTGACGTATGTCATATATAAATTAGATATATTAAGAATATTGTTGCTCGAAGAGTTACGTATGAAACGTCCCACGTGGGTAAAACTAGTTTCTTTGTTGTGGTTCAACCGTTGTTGCAAGCTATAACTGACATTTCTTAAATGATATGATTGTAGAACTTAAGTGTTTAACATAATGAGGGTCTGTTTTACTAAAATAATTCAATTTAGTTTCGGTTTTATCACCTCCGTTTGATCCAGTTACACATAAATTAACGTGTATTTTCCACATTGACCTTCAGTCTTTCTCCTTAAGTTCTACTGTAAAGAAGTTTTTTACAACACTGACTTTGTTTTTGCTCCAAAACAGGATTCATCAGAGTCGTTTCACATGGCCACCAGCCCCAGCCGCGGCTCGCGGCGGGGTGACCTGACCTCCAGTCCCGGCAGAGACCTGCCCCCATTTGAGGACGAGTCTGAGGGGCTTCTGGGAGAAAATATTGCTGAGGAGGAGGATGGAGACGGAGAGGAGCTGATTGGAGATGGAATGGAGAGGTAAGACTGACCATACTTTATCATGTGACTTAGTCATTCTGAATGTAAACATAGCTAACAAGATTTTATTTCCCCCGACAGAGACTACCGTGCCATCCCAGAACTGGACCGTTATGAAGCGGAGGGTCTGGATGAGGACGAAGACCTCAGTGAGCTTTCTCCCGGCGCTCGGGCGGAAGCAGAAGCGGCTATGAGACGGCGCGACAGAGAACAGGGCCATGGTATGGGCCGCATCGGCCGCGGACTTCTTTACGGTGAGTGTTTCAGTCATTGAAAAACAATGGTAGCGCAAGCCACTCAAAGAACATGTAGTTTAAACTCTAAACAAACTCTTGTTTTTGGTTCTGCAATGGACAGACAGCGAAGACGAAGATGACAAACGTCCTACGAAGAGACAGCGGGTTCTCGCGGAGAGGGCAGCCGAGGGCGTCGGGATTGATGGCGAGGATGAGGAGATGATCGAAAGCATTGAGAACCTGGAGGACATGAAGGGTCACACGGTCAGAGAGTGGGTTTCAATGGCCGCCCCACGATTGGAAATCTACCACCGCTTCAAGAACTTCCTGCGCACGCATGTGGACGAGCACGGACACAACGTCTTCAAAGAGCGCATTAGCGACATGTGTAAAGGTGAGTGGCCTGAGGGTGTTCTGGAAGAACCGTATTATGTATTACAGTGATTATTGACTTATTTTGCGATCTCCACAGAGAATAAGGAGAGTTTGCTGGTGAACTATGAAGAACTGGCATCTAGGGAGCATGTGCTGGCTTATTTTCTGCCGGAGGCTCCTGCAGAGATGCTGAAGATCTTTGATGAAGCCGCCAAAGAGGTGGTGCTTGCGATGTACCCCAAATACGACAGAATCGCACACGAAATCCACGTTCGCATCGGCAACCTGCCATTGGTGGAAGAACTTCGATCACTCAGGTATGAACAGTTTCTCTTTTAGGTCTTTCAGCCGAAATAAAATAATTAAATTCAAAAATAATTGAGGTATACTACCAGTCAAAAGTTTTTGAACAGTAAGATTTTTAAAGAAGTCTCTTCTGCTCACCAAGCTTCCATTAATTTGATCCAAAGTACAGCAAAAACGGTTCAATTTTGAAATAGTTTTACTATTTACGATAACTGTTTTCTATTTGAATAAATTTTAAAATGTAACTTATTCCTGTGATTTCAAAGCTGAATTTTCAGCATCATTTTAGCAGTGTAACATGATCCTTCATTCTAATCAATGAACTAAGATTTGTAATTTATTTATTTATTTTTTTTTTTAAGATATCTCTTCTGCTCACCAAGCCTGCATTTTATTTGATCCAAAATACTGCAAAAACAGTAAAATTTTAAAATGTTTTTAGTATTAAAAATAGGTGTTTTCTATGTGAATATATTTTAAAATGCTATTTATTCCTGTGATTTCAAAGCTGAATTTTTAGCATCATTACTCCAGTGACATGATCCTTCAGAAATCATTCTAATATGCTGATTTGCGGCTCAGAAACATTTTTTAGTATGTTATCAATATTTAAAACAGTTGAGTTTTTTTTTTTTTTTTTTAAATCTGAAATAAAAAGCTTTTGTAACAATATAGACACTATACCATTCAAAATCTTGCATTCAGTATAATTGATCAAAACTGATGATAAAGACTACGGCTGAAACAAATCCTTGAGTAACTCGAAAACAAAAAATCGTTTAGACCATTTACTGTAACTACAGTGAACACTGTGTTTCCCCCATGAGCCATTATTACTGATGCACAAACCGATAAACGCTAGACATATTTAAGACAATGCTGGTTAGTTATGATGTCTCTAATTTAACTATGTTTTGTAAAAGACTAAGTGCTATTTATGTTGATTCTCATTCTCTCTCTGTGACACACAGAAAGTTGGAAAGTTAGCGAATATCAAACGAAGAGTGCCTCAGCATAATTACAAATTTGTTACTGATTTTATGCAACAGTTCATCAATAAACAAGAAGTTAATATTAAGAGACTTACGTTTTTGACAGCATATTGCCTGTTTTTGCTCTATTTCGCCGGCAAATAATCCACAGCACTGTTTTACATCTTTGAGCAGCATGACGGTGTTTCATTCTTGAATGAATCACCCATTAAATGATTCAGTTCAATCGCAATGACTCACTTACTTAAGTGACTTACTGCCACCTACTGTATTGATTGTACATTTAAAATATCTTCATTTTAAAAATACATGTAAATATTAGTATTCAGTGTTTTGTTAAGAATAACAAAATATTTATGCATTTGTAACTGCAAGTTAAATGCATTCATGTCCCTCTGAGCTGAATTAAATAGTGGGTAAATAGGCCTACATCTAAATGCCTCAATTTTGTGATTTATGCCTTCATTTTAGGCTGTTTTAGGTTGTAATGTTTACCTTTTCTTTTATATATATATTTCAGCAATAAAAATGTAAATTTTTCTAAAAAGGAAACAAATTGGTTGTTTAAGAGACCTATCTTATTTTCTCTTGTATATGTAGTATTGCTCTTTAATAAAGAAAAATTACTTTTCCGATTAATCGATTAGGATAATCGGTAGAATACACGATTACTAAAATAATAGCTACAGCCCTAATAAAGACATTTATAATGTTACAAATGATTTCCTTTTCAGATAAATGCTGTTCTTCTGAACTTCGTATTCAAAGAAACCTGAAAATATTCTACTTGGCTTTTTTTAAACAATAATAATGATGATAATAATAATAAAAGTTTTTTTTGAACCGCAAATTGGAATATTAGAATGATTTCTGAAGGATCACGTGACTGGAGTAATGATTCTAAAAAT
Source organism: Cirrhinus mrigala (assembly GCA_036247105.1). NCBI lineage: Eukaryota > Metazoa > Chordata > Actinopteri > Cypriniformes > Cyprinidae > Cirrhinus > Cirrhinus mrigala. The sequence continues at coordinate 40,086,571 of CM070028.1, read as the reverse complement.
TCAGAAATTTAAAATCACTGGAATAAATTGCATTTTAACATGGAAAACCATTTTAAATACTGAAAATAGTTCAAAATGAACTTTGGATCAAATAAATGCAAGCTTGGTGAGCGGAAGAGACTTCTTTAAAAACATTTACTGCAAAACCTTTGACTGGTAGTGTATATATTATTTATCATCAATTTTATTTATTTTTAATTTATTTGTTTTCTACAGGCAGCTTCACCTGAACCAGTTGATCCGCACCAGCGGCGTCGTGACCAGCTGCACTGGAGTTCTGCCTCAGCTCGGTATGGTGAAATACAACTGTAACAAGTGTAACTTCATCTTGGGACCCTTCTTCCAGTCCCAGAACCAGGAGGTGAAGCCTGGCTCCTGTCCCGAGTGTCAGTCGCTCGGCCCGTTTGAGATCAACATGGAACAGGTGTGCGACGAAAACATTTCTGTGTGATTTGCAGTTGAGAGTAGAATATATTTAGGTGATTCTTTAATGAACATGAATTAAGCATTTTTAAAAAAAATTTTTTGAGAGATTCATTCATATGTTTTATCTGAATCCAAACTGAAGTTGGTGATTAATCTACCTTTAACCTGGCTTATTCAATAACAAGCTATTACATTTTAGATTTGTTTCTTTGCTTCCTTATCTGCTTATGTAAATGTGCTCTTGAGAGACCAGCTTTGCCATCTCATTTTTGCCATTTGTTTCCATAGCAGCAGGTAGCAGCTGTTTCTTTTTTTCATCTGATGTTAACAAAGGTTATTGCCTCTCACAGACCGTGTACCAGAACTACCAGCGTATCACCATTCAGGAAAGTCCTGGCAAAGTGGCGGCCGGCCGCCTGCCTCGCTCCAAAGATGCCATCCTGCTGGCCGATTTGGTGGACACCTGCAAACCCGGAGATGAGATTGTGAGTTAACAGACCCTAATGACTATAATATGCATCAATTCCCCTTTAATGAACAAGCTTGAAGCGCATTGATTTATTCCAGACAACAGTTTGAATGAAGTTCACTGTTAATTTTGGACTTCAAAACCTCTTCAGCCAATAAACATATTGATTTGTGTCTTAAAACATAAATAAAATTGAAACAAAAAAATTGAACACAAATTGGCAATTTTGAGTGATGTTAAAATAAATATGAAAATAAAATTTGTCCCCAAGTTTAAAACCAAGTTATCAAAATCAGCATTTTGTGTTGCTTCTAACACTACAACTTGGTTGTATATAAATAATATTTAAAGAAAATACACTCCCCTAAATGTGTATTAATATTTCATTTTTCACTATATAACACTTTTACATTTAAATAAAATAAATCAATTTAAATAAATATTTAAATAAAATACATGTAAATATAATGTATAATTTTTTATATTATATATATATAAATAAAAATATTTTGTACATAAATAACACATTTCTCTTAAATATATACATTAATTTCTGTGTGTATGTATATAATTCACACAGTACACACACATATATTAGGCAAACTCAAACTTTTATTTTGTATGCATGATTAATCATTTGCCAGCCCTAGTATTAATATTTAGTTTTTGACTATATAACATTTCAAATAATTTCCATATATATTTAAATAAAATATGCCCTCCAAAAATGTATTTTTGCCGGCGCTCTCAAGAGTCCACCACAGCAACTATGACTTTTTATAATATTTATTAATATATTAAATATTCAAGCGAAATAAGTCCATCTAAAGGCATATTATTATTATTTTTTTTAAATTATATAACATAATATAAATAATAATTGAATATAAATACAAGTAAATATTCCCTCCCAAAAATGTATTATTTTTGATGGAGCTCATAGGAATCTACCACCACAGCTACAACTTTTTATAAATATGTAAATAAAGTATGCCCTGAAATTTGGACCTGTAAATATTTAAAACTAAGTTATTAATATTAGCATTTTGTGTTACTTCTAACACTATAACTATATTATTTGTGTATAAATATTATAATATATTTATAATATATAATATACACACAGTACACACACATATATTAGGCAAACTCAAACTTTTTTTAATGCGATTGCTCTTGATTAATCATTTGCCAGCCCTGGTATTAATATTTAGCTTTTTACTATATAACATTTCAAATAATTTCCATATATATATATATTTAAATGAAATATACCCTCCAAAGCTCTACTTTTGCAGACGCTCGCAAGAATCTACCACGGCAACTATTTCTTTTTATATTTATATCAATATATCAAATAATATTCAATTCAAATATGTCCATCTAAATGCATATTTACATATTTTCATTTTATAAGGTTGTAAATATTTGAATATAAATATGAATAAATATTCCCTCCCAAAAATGTATTATTTTTGATGGAGCTCATAGGAATTTACCACCACAGCTAGATATTTTTATAATATATATAACACTACAACTAAAATAATAAAAAACTAAACAAACTGAAAATAAACTAAAATTATTCTAAATTAAATAACATTATTAAAATGTCCATTTGCGTGTGTGTATGTATTTTTCTCCAATTTATAATATTGCAAATAATGCTTGAATATCATTAGGAACTCGCAAGAATCTACAACAACAACCGCTTAAGATATTTATACCACTATAACTATATTAAATAATATTCAAGTAGAATTTGTCTCAAATATATGTATATTTATATATTTTTCCACTGTGGGACATAGCAAATAATACAATAAATTGTTCTCTGGAATTGATTCTGAGCTTAGTTTTTAACAGCAGATGGCGCTGTAGGCTAGTTTTTAACCGCATACTCAAATGCTCACGAAGAAGAGTGCATATATAATTTAAATGCTTAAATGTACTTGCACTTTGGCTTTTACGCTTTTATGACAAGAAATTACAGCTGTTTTGAAAGTGTGCAGTGCCATCTGCTGTTAAAAACAAGTTCAGAATCGATTCAAGAGAGAATCGTGATGCATTCAGAAAATCGCCGAACCGATCCACAAAAAATTTAAATAAAATATAACCTCAAAATGGTTTGTTTCCACAGGAGCTGACAGGAATCTATCACAACAACTACGACGGCTCTCTCAACATGGCTAACGGCTTCCCAGTCTTCGCCACTGTAATCCTGGCCAATCACATCGCCCGTAAGGATGAGGGCGTGGCCGTGGCGGAGCTCACCGATGAAGACGTCAAAGCCATCGTGGCTCTGTCCAAAGACGAGCGCATCGGAGAGCGGGTGAGCGACGCGCGTGCATTAGTTTGATCTTGAACTTCAGAGCATGTTGACGTTTCTCCAAATTAATCTTAAATTCCCTCCAACAGATTTTCGCAAGTATTGGTCCTTCCATTTACGGGCACGAGGACATCAAACGTGGTCTGGCGCTTGCTCTCTTTGGTGGCGAAGCCAAGAATCCGGGTATACTGCTTTTCTTTACACAGCTGTTAGTTAGCATGTTGGAGTCCTTCAAAGTTGCTCAATTGTCTAATAAACTCTCACAACAGGTGGGAAGCACAAGGTGCGTGGCGATATTAACGTTCTCCTGTGCGGAGACCCAGGCACAGCCAAATCTCAGTTTCTAAAGTACGTCGAGAAGGTTGCAAGTCGTGCGGTCTTCACTACAGGGCAGGGCGCTTCCGCGGTGGGTCTGACGGCTTACGTGCAACGCCATCCCGTGAGTCGAGAGTGGACGTTGGAGGCGGGAGCTTTGGTGTTGGCGGATCGAGGAGTCTGCCTCATTGACGAGTTTGACAAGGTGACGAAACGTTGGGAGCAGTTTGTGGCTTCAGAAAAGTTTTTGATGCACTGTTCCACCAATTTTTGGACCAATTTAGACTAATTTTTAGGCAACCATGCTTTTTCTGTGTTTCTTAGATGAACGATCAGGACAGAACCAGCATCCATGAGGCAATGGAGCAGCAGAGCATCTCCATTTCCAAAGCTGGGATTGTCACATCACTGCAGGCTCGCTGCACTGTCATCGCTGCCGCCAATCCTATCGGTGCGTTCTGGGAGTTTTAATGAGGGTCATAACTTCAATTTTGCCAATGGCACTTCTGGAGTTGCTTGTTAATCTAAAACTCAGTCATGTTCTTAATTACTTTGTTGGATTGAAAGCTACAGTAGAGTTTTTGGCAGCAGTCGTTTTTCTTATGAAAGTTTTCTTTCTCTTGAAAGGTGGGCGTTACGACCCGTCTCTCACATTCTCAGAAAATGTGGACCTGACGGAGCCCATCATTTCTCGATTCGACGTTCTGTGCGTCGTAAGAGACACCGTCGACCCTGTGCAGGTTAGTCCACTGACTTGTTAAGGGTGTTTACACAACAGTTTTTAACTAAAAATTGAAAAGTTTTGGCCATTCATTTAAACAATGGCGTTTTGGGGGTGTGAAAACTTTTGAAAACTGGTTTCAAAATGTTAGTTTTTGAAAAACAATTAACGTCTGTGTAAACTACAAAAATGCGGTGATGTCATGAAAGTGGATTACGTGTTCAGTCTGGTATATCATAGTGGTTGTTTATAAAATGACATTGCCATCTACTGGATCAGAGATCGTTTTGACAACGCTTCTGCACGTCAAACTTTTCCCTTTTTTTTTTTAAAGATTTATTTATTTGTATTTATTTTATAAAATAAAACTTTTGTACCTTTTATGTTCAGAACAGTAAATCTTAAGATGTATATGTAATTGGCTGTTTTAAATCATTATAGTAGTGTAATCTCAATTTAAAGAAGCTTGTTTGCTCCCCCAAGATGATTTAAAAAAAAAAAAAAAAAAAAAAAAAAGATTTATTTTTAACTTCTTGGGACCGTTTTTAACAAAAAAAAAATGGAGAACTTTATGCGTTTTAGCCGTTTAACAGCAATGGCATTTTGGGGGCGTGAAACCTTTTGAAAAGTGTTTTCAAAGTTGAACACAATTGTTAACATCTGTTATACAAGTCCAGTGATGTCTTAGGGGTGTTTACATGACAGTTTTTAACTAAAAATGGAAAACTTAATGCATTTTGGCCGTTTGTCTTTTAAAAACAAAAACGAAAAGTTTTGATGTCAAAGTGTAAATTTTTGGAAAACAAATCTGTTAATGTCTGTGTAAACTACAAAAAAATTGTGAAAACGGTGGTGTCGTGACCTTATGCATTACGTATTCAGTTAAGTATATCGCAGTGGAGGTTTACAAAGTAACATCGCCATCTACTGGCCTGGCAGATCAGAGGTTGTTTTGACAGTGATGATGTCTGCAAGTGAAACTTTTCCATTTTTTTTTTTTTTTTTTTAAAACGTTACTAAACATTACGCTACGTTATGTTAAACTATGCGTTTTGACCATTCATTTTAAACGGCAGTTTGTGGGGTGTTAAAATTTTGGAAAACGGTGGCATCATGAACATGCGTATTATCGGAGATTTTGACTTTTTGACAACGTTGACTTCTGCACTTTTTTTTTTTTTTTTTTTTTTTTTTTTAAAAGATGTATTTAGTCTGATTTATTTTAGAAAATAAATAAAACGTTTGTACTGTTATGTCCTGACCACTAAATGTTAATGTGTATATAACTGACTGTTTTGAAATATTATAGTAGTGTGATCTCAGTTTAAAGAAGTTTGCAGAATGAATCAGTTTTTCCTTTTTGTTTTTATTTATTTATTTATTTTTTTTTTTTTTGTTTGTTTGTTTTTTTACTATATAAAATTAAAACTTTGTGTCATTTAAATGACAATGGCATTTTGGGGGCGTGAAAACATTTGAAAAGTTATTAGCATAGAAAATGCTAATTTTTGGAAAGCAATTGTTAATGCCTGTGTGCACTAAAAAACGCAAATTTGTGAAAACGGTAACATCATGCACATGCGTATTAAATGTTAAATCAGGTATATCGTAGTGGTTGTTCACAAAGTAATGTCGCCATCTGCTGGCCTGGCAGATAGGAGATTTGTTTTGGCATTGACATCTGCATGTGAGACTTTTTTCATACTTTTCTCTACTTTCTTTAAGATTTATTTTTAGTTAGACAGGAAGTGAAGTGGGAAAGGTCCGTGAGCAGGGGCTCGAACTTGGGACACCGAAATGCAGACAAACTTTTCCATTTTTAGTACATTCTTGTCGTGTAAACGTTCCCTTAACCAGTGCTCAAGCTTTGCCAGTCGCTTTATCCACAATTCTCTTCGGTTTAGGATGAGATGCTGGCTCGCTTTGTGGTGGGCAGCCACATTAAACATCACCCGAGCAACAAAGAAGGGGGCGTGGCCGGTCTAGAAGAGGTGGTGCTGCCGAACACCTTTGATGTTCCGCCCATCCCTCAGGAGCTGCTCAGGAAGTACATCATATACGCCAAAGAGCGTGTGCGACCGAAACTCAATCAGATGGACCAGGACAAGGTGGCCCGAATTTACAGCGACCTTCGAAAAGAGTCCATGGTAAGAGTCGCATTTGAGGTCTAAGACGAATTTGAGAAGTTCCCTCCATTTTGCATGCCATTTTGCAATTTTTGAGTAATCGTATGTTGTCTCACAGGCTACAGGAAGTATCCCAATTACCGTGCGTCACATAGAGTCCATGATCCGCATGGCCGAGGCACACGCCCGCATGCATCTGCGGGATTACGTCCTGGAGGACGACGTGAACATGGCCATTCGTGTCATGCTAGAAAGCTTCATTGACACGCAGAAGTTCAGCGTGATGAGGAGCATGCGCAAGGTGAGCGAACTGATTAAGTTTGTACTTAGCTGCGCAAGTCTTGCGACTCCAAGGATTTTGTTTAAGCTGGTAACTGACCATGCATTTGTTGCATTTCTACAGACGTTCGCACGGTATCTGGCCTTCAGACGAGACAACAACGAGCTGTTGCTCTTCATCCTGAAGCAGCTGGTTTCTGAGCAGGTTGCGTATCAACGCAACCGTTATGGAGCCCAGCAGGACACCATCGAGATTCCTGAGAAGGATCTGGTGGATAAGGTAACTAATAGATGCTTAAACCAAGAAGTCCACATACTTATTGCATTGCAGAGATGTTACATGTGTCATTTGTGAATTTTGAGTTGTAACGCTGTCTTTTTCTGTCCACAGGCCCGACAAATTAACATCCACAACCTATCTGCGTTTTACGACAGCGACCTATTCCGCTCAAACAAATTCTCCCATGATGCCAAGAAAAAGCTTGTCGTACAGCAGTTCTAGGCATCTATTCTGGATTTGTTCGTGAGGAGTTGCGTTGAGTATCTTGGACTTGTATATATTCCGTCATGTGGTTGTTGGACCAACCATTACGTGGAATGAATATTGTTTTTGTTCCTTTCATGAACTTGTTACCGTAGTCGTTACGGTTGTAAGTGATCCGCTTGGCTCATGCGGTCTTATTGGCTGCGTGAGCCAAGATGTTGTTCTTGAACTTTCTATAGTGTCAGTTTTGCATTTAAGTACTGCATTTAAGTTTGTGATGTAAAAAAATAAATAACTTTTGTACTATGTTCTGGAGAATAAATCTTAAGCTGTGTATGTACTTCACTGTTTTGAGTTATTACAGTAGTGTAATCTGAACTTGAAGCTTGTTTGCACCCCAAATAAAAAAAAAATAAAAAAAACTTAATTGCGACTTTTAAAATTAGTCGTTTTTGTCCTTAGAATTGCGAGTTTATATCAGTCGCAAGTTATAAAAAATTGAGTTGACAGTTTACTTCTTGCAATTCAAATTTTTTTCCTCAGAATTCTGAGTTTAGATTGTGAGGAAATAGTCAGAATTGTGTTATGTAAACTCGAACAAGATTTGAAGTTTCAGTTGAGATTATAAATTTAAGGCTATGTTTACACTAGCATGTTCTCATTTTAAAAATGCATTAACTCGTGGCAGGTGTTTGAATATATGTTTCTGTTTTGTTCTAGTTTCAGTGTTAGCTTCTTTAGTGAGCACATACGGCGGATAACTTCGGCATCTATAATTTACTTGTTTTTCATATGTGTATATAATAGTTTACATGCTAATTAGAGTTAAAGAAAATCACACAAATTAAGCTTAAGCTCACCTCCTGGAATGTAAGGGGGATGATTCGATTAGTTAAACTCAAACAGGTTATGACGCGGATTAAACAAATGGAGTCTTCAATAATATTTTTACAAGAAACTCATCTTCTCAAAGAAGAGCTACCGAAAATACAAAGAAGATGGCCTGGTCAGGTCTTGGCTTCGTGTTACACATCCCATTCTAGAGGGGTATTGCTGTTGATTCACAAGTCGGTACCCTTTAAAGTAAATAAATGTATTACAGACAAAGCGGGCAGATACTTAATAGTACAGGGAACATTTATGCGTAAAGTTATTAACTTGGTTAATATATACGGCCCAAATGAAGATAATCCAGTGTTTTTTGAAAAGCTTTTCATATTGATTGCCTCACTCCATGGAACCGTTATAATGGCAGGTGACTTTAACTGTACCCTGGACCCACTGCTTGACCGTTCCTCAGGGGTGGATGGCTCCCATTCTCAAAGTAGGAGGAAAATTAAACAATTCATTAAGGATTTAAATTTGTGTGACCCCTGGAGAACTCTGAATCCATTAAAAAAGGAGTTTTCTTGTTTTTCGTCACTTTCTAAGACATCATCACGAATAGATTATTTTTTAATTTCGCTCTCCTTATTTTCTAATATAGACAGTTGTGTTTATGACAGCGCGGTTTTGTCAGATCACTCCCCCACGTCACTATTATATATAGATTCAAAATTACATAAAGGCTCCCCTAACTGGCGTCTAAATCATAGATGGTTGCAGAATTCTGACTTTATAAAATTTATTGGTGCACAAATTGATTTATACTTCGCGACAAATATTGATCAGACTTCTGCAATTATTAGGTGGGAAGCCTTTAAGGCATTTATCAGGGGCCAAATGATTAGCTATACCAGCTCTAAATTTAATAAATTTAAACAAAAAATGATTAATTTGGATGCTGAAATAAGAGATTTAGAGAAAGTGATAAAAATAGATAATTCTAAAAAACTTAAACAAAAACTATTAGCCCTTAAAACGGAATATGAGGAACTCTCTTCATTAAAAGCCGAAAATAGTATATTAAAATTGAGACAAACTTTTTATGATCAGGGGGAGAAACCTAGTAAATTATTAGCCTGGCAGCTTAAGAAATTAGCTTCAGAAAGAACCATTAATGAAATCAAGAATAGTGAAGGGAAAATTACTTCAGATCCAGGAGAAATTAATAACATGTTTGTGTCATTTTATGAATCTCTATATCAATCAGAATTTCCCGCAAGCCCCTTTAATCAAAATATCTTTTTAGATGGATTGAACATTCCCTCTATTTCGGAAGAGACTAGACTGGACCTTGATAGGGAGTTAGAATTTGAAGAAATTGTTAATGCTATAAACAGTATGAATAGTAATAAAGCGGCGGGCCCAGATGGAATTCCAATTGACATTTATAAGGAATTTAAAGAGAAATTAATTTCACCATTATTAGATATGTTTACGGAAGCCTTTCAACAAGGCTGTCTGCCACTTTCATTAAGAAGTGCTCTGATCACTCTTATTCTAAAACCAGAAAAGCCACCCATAGAGTGTGGCTCATATAGGCCAATTTCATTATTGAATTCAGATGCTAAAATCATTGCTAAGGTACTGGCAATGAGACTGGAAGAGGTTTTACCCCAATTGATACATCCAGATCAAAATGGGTTTATTAAAAACCGTCAGGGGTTCCATAATATTAGGAGAGTACTTAACCTAGTACATGCGGGCAATGATGATCCAGATTTGGCTATTCTGTCTCTCGATGCCGAAAAGGCATTTGATAGACTGGAATGGCCATATTTAATGGAGGTATTAGCTCGATTTGGATTCGGTGACTATTTCCGCCGTTGGATGGAAATCCTTTTAATTGATTCATCTGCAATGGTACTTACTAATAATCTAATCTCACCCCCATTTAAAATTACTCGTGGATCCAGACAGGGCTCGCCGCTTTCTCCTCTTTTTTTTGTAATGGCTATGGAGCCCCTAGCAATAGCAATAAGGTCACACCCTACAATTTGGGGTATATATACTGAAAATATAGAACATCATATCGCCTTATATGCTGATGATGCTATTATATTTTTATCAAAACTTGAAAAATCCATTCCAGCTCTCTTAGAAACTATAGATCAATTTGGAAGTTTTGCTGGATTTAAAATAAATAAAGATAAATCGTCAATTATGTTTCTTAATGAACAAGATAGATTAAATCCAAAGCTGTCTCACCCATTTGTAAATGCAGTAAATGGATTTAAGTATCTTGGAATTAAAATAACTCCTAAACTGAACCTTCTTAGCCCGGCTAATTATAATCCTTTGCTGGCTAAAGTATCTGAAGAGACAAATCGTTGGATGACATTACCTATTTCATTAATGGGTAGAATAAATGTGATCAAGATGAATATTCTGCCAAAATTCTTATACGTTTTCCAATCAATACCCCTCCCTCCGCCTCCTTTGTTTTTTCTAAATTTAAGAAGACTTCTCTCTAGGTTTATTTGGAGTAATAGGAAGCCAAGACTGAGACTCTCTTTACTTTACTTGCCATATGAAAGAGGAGGGCTACAGTTGCCTAATTTTCTATGGTATTACTGGGCAGCTCAGTTGAGAGCTGCGATGTTTTGGTTTTCTAAACAATCAAACTTACCATGGTTACAGGTGGAAAAGTTAGCTACAAAAGGCCTGTCACTCGATAGTTTTTTATATTCAGCACCACTCAAAGTACTTATAAAAAGAACAGACAATCCATTTGTTAAAAATACTATTCCTATCTGGTATGAAGCCCATAAATTTTTGGGGGATCTTCCAGATCTCTCTCGCTTCTCTCCCCTGTGGGGTAATGACCAGTTTTGCCCGGGTAAAAAAGATTTGGGGTTTAAATTATGGATGAATAAGGGTGTCTCTAGAGTGTCAGATTTATATGAAGATGATATCTTGATGTCATTTGATAAACTTGTAGCAAAATTTCACATACCCCAGAAACATTTTTTTAAATATTTGCAACTTAGAAGTTTTATTTTCTCCTATTCAAAGAATTTGGGTAAAATACCCCCAATGTCAACATTAGAACAGCTGACATTACAAAACTGCAACGATAAAGGATGGATTACTCAGTTATATGAAATATTAAGAGAAAATAATAAAGAAAGCTGTGAAAATAAAAGACAAGCTTGGATCCAGGATGTAAAAAACGATATCTCATTAGAAGAGTGGAGTACAATTTGCTTAAAGTCGCAAACACAAACCATAAATACTCGTCTTAGACTTTTACAATATAATTGGATAATGAGGACCTATATAACCCTTGTAAGACTAAATAAATTTAATCCAAATATCCCAGATCTTTGTTTTAAATGCAATAAATTCCCTGGTATTTTTTCATTGTGTTTGGGAATGTGAGGAGATTCAGAAATTTTGGGATGGGGTGACCCAATGCATTTCTCAATTTACTTCTTCTCAAGTCACGACATGTCCTATGTTATGTGTATTGAATTTATATGCAGAAAATTGTTCCTTGTCTGTAAAAGAGAAAAAAATGGTGGATTTGTGTTTACTGCAAGCCAGACGGTCTATTGCTTTATATTGGAAAAAGACTGATTGCCCCTCTCTTGGACTATGGCTAAGAAACCTGTCATCTTGTTTGGCTCTTGAAAAGCTTACATATATAACAAAGAAGAAATCATCTGAATTTGCGAACATCTGGGAGGTGTTTCTGAATTTTCTTAAAAATGGAAATATTGAAGATGCATTAGATGTGTGAAGTTTTATATGTAGGAAGAATCTGAGAAACTCACTATTTTGTATTTCTATATGCCTGCCTGGGGTTTGGTTGGGGATTGAAATGTTTTTATCCTAAAAATGTGAAAACTCAATAAAGACATGTTAAACAAAAATGCATTAACTTTTGCTACGGTTACACCTGTTGTTTATGCTACTCTGGAATTTTGACTTTTGAAAACGCTGCAGGCCCTGTTTTAGTTTGAAAACTCCAGGGTTGCGTTTCGGTGTAAACGGACTAAAATGGAGACTCTGGAAAATCATGGTGTGGCTGCCCATATTCGCTCTGCGAATCCTTAACGACCGTGTAAACAATAACATCATGTTCACTATGAATGGTCATATGACATTTGTTTTCAATTGTGCAGCATAGACCGAGATTTCCTGAAACGCAGTGAAAAGGGCAGTGTAGACAAGGATCATGTTTTAAAATAAAAACGCACTGGTGTAGAAACAGGCTTTCAAAGCTTGACAGAAAATGCAAAAAATAAAAGCAAATATAACTATTTTTACATCGCTAAACAACTACAGTGTACGTAACTACAATCTAGAACTATAAATCTTAAACTGTGTATGTAACTGAATGTTTTGACTTATAGTAGTGTAATCTCAATTTAAAGAAGCTTGTTTGCCCTCCAAAATGCCAATAAAAAAATTATTGCGACTGTTTAAAAATTACTCACATTTTTTTCTTAGAATTGAGTTTATATCAGTCATAAAAATTTTCTCAAAAAAAAAAAACCCAAATTTTTTTAAAATTCTCAAAATGAGTTTACATCTTACAAATGTGCTTTTTTCCCTCTGTCTGAATTCTAAGGCCCTATTTACACTAGTGCGTTTTTATTTTAAAACAAATTGATCCATGTGTACACTGGCATTTTCACTGTTTCAGAAACGATCTCCGTCCACACTATACAACCGAAAAAGCATGTCACATGACCATTCATGATGAGCATGATGTTATTGTTTACACGGTCGTCAAGGATACGCAGAGCGAATGTGGGCAGCCACGCCATCGCTTTCAAAAGTCTGTTTTGGTCCATTTACACTGAAATGCAACTCCAGAGTTTTCAAACTAAAATGGGGTCTGCACTGTTATGGGTTAAAAGTTATGCATTTTAAAAAAGCACTAGTATAAACTTAGCCTACACTGTAAAGAATAAAAAACACAATTTGTTGAGTCAGCTTAAAATAATTTGTTACCCTGCTGCCTTACAATTTTAAGCTCAGTCAACTCAAATACGTTTAGTCAACTTGAAATGTTAAGTTGTACTAAGTAACAACTTGGATATTTGTGTTTGTGAAACTTAACACATGGGTAAGTAACCCAGCTGCCTTAAAATTTTAAGTTGAATCAACTCAAATATCTAGTTGTCACTTAGTATAATTTAACATTTGAAGCTGAATTAACTTTTGAGTTGACTGAACTTAAAATTTTAAGGCAGCCAGGTTACAAACTATTTTAAGTTGACTCAAATTGTTTTTTACAGTGTAGATTTACATCTTGCAATTCTACATTTTTTCCCTCAGAATTTAGATGTAAACTTTTAATTATGATTAAAACTTTCCGTTGTGAGATCATACATTTAAAGTTCTGAAAAAAGTTCTAATTAAGAAAAATAAAGCGTCAGAATTGTAACATTTCATTAATCGCTGCGATTACCTTTATTTCTTATGTTTGCGGGAACAAGCTTCCAAACAGGAAACTGACAAGTAAAACTTCTTATTTGTTTTTTTTTTGTTTTTTTACATCGCTGAAAAGCTACAGTGTACTTGACGACAGTAGTCACTATTTGAAGTGGATCAAAAAATTTGCCAAGAACGGGTATAGTTTTGATTTTAGGACAACTTTGATAAAGTTTCGATCCACTTCAAACGTTGACTACTGCATAATCTTTTTTGATTATGCACTGTGTAATTTGCATTGTTGATCATAATCAGAACTTCCTGATTCGTCAAAGTCAGAATTCCATCGCTGACTGTTTCATGAGGTTTAGGACCCTGCATCAGAAATTGTATCCTCCAAAATCCTCAAACTATCACTGCAAATCCACTGACCGCAAGCCCCAAATGAAAAACGTGATTGCGACTATTACAAAATTAGTTCTTCTTTAGAATTGTGAGTTTATATCAGTCACAAGTTTAAAATAGTTCTTGCAAATTTGCCTTGTTTCTCTGAATTCTAAGTTTTGCTACGGTTACGCCTGTTGTTTACACTACTCTGCCGTTTTCAACTCTCGAAAATTGAGACTTTCGAATATGCTGCAGACCCCATTTTAGTTAGAAACTACAGGGTGTGCATTTCAGTGTGAACGGAGCATAGCGGAGAATTTTAAAAATGATGGCGTGGCTGTTCACATTTGCTCTGCAAATCATCGACGTCCGTGTAAACATGTTTCAGTGTAAACAGACCAAAATGGAGAAGAAAACGTTGGCGCAGCTGCCCACATTCGCTCTGCGAATCACTGTAAACAATAACATCATGCTCATTGTGAATGGTTATGTGACATAAGCGTTCGGTTGTGTCCCAGCTAACAATTTTTGGTTCCCAGAACGTTCTGGGAACGTTAGGTTTTGGTTCCCAGAACGTTCCCAAGAATGTTCCCTATTGGTTAGCCAGGAAAGTTTTCTTAACGTAACTAGAACGTTCCCTGTAGGTTAGGGGAACGTTCTGGGAACCTATCGGGAACGTTCCGGGAACGTTCCCGCAACGTTCTGGGAACGGTCCCTGTAGGTTCCCAGAACGTTCCCCTAACCTCTTCACTCCGATACCGCTGCCGTATGTCAGCACTCCCGCGTCCCGTAGTAAGCAGCATGGAAGACGGATGGATGTGGACCTCAATAATCACTACTACAAACCATGTCTTGTTTTAAACTATTGTTTAATCCTTACAGATATTTAGAGCACATTTAGCCATCATAAGGCGCATTAAATGACATTAAATTATCCTTTAATATGCTAGATTTGTTTTATTCGTTAATATATAAGATTAGAAGTACCATAACCCAGATTTTGTTTATTAAAGCACCAAATAACACTGACTTCAACAAAATATTGGATTTTAAAGATGTGAATTTTATTTTTACAGACATTGAAAACGAATAACATTTATTTGACTTTACTTAGAATAATATTACATTCGTTTCTTACCACTGAATTAACGACGATGTTTCTCTCTTTTGGTCGGTACACAAAAACTTCTCCGTTAACATCATGTTCTCTTCAATTAGACGTGTCAAATTTCCCTGAAATCACAATATTTACTCTCGTATATATATTAATTATAAGTAATTATTCATTAAAGAGATCAATCAACGAATGTTAGTCAGTCAGTAAAACGAAATGACCGTTAATTTTTAAATTACACGAGTGCGCGGCTTTCTGTGGAAGGCATTAAGCGCGTGCTAGAGAAGCGCGTGCAGGTTCGAAGAAAAGAAATATAAAAACAAACTAAGTGTTAATGATATGATTTTCTGACTACGATTAACATTGGCTTAATTTTAGCTATAAAATTGGAATTAAATTACAATTATAATGCGATTTGACCACTTTGATGTCTACACTTTATTAAACGCTTATTTCAGACATGAAATTCTGCAAAAAATAGTTTGTTTATGATGAAAAAGTATACATTTCAGCAGTAGAATGATCAGAAAGATCTGCCAAGTTTTTATTAGTTTACCCGGATATGACAACTAAAAATAACCTGCAGGGAATGTTCTGGGAAGGTTCCCTGTAGGTTGTAAAAATGCAATCTAAAAATAACCTGCAGGGAACGTTCCGGGAACGTTCCCTGTAGGTTGTAAAAATGCAATCTAAAAATAACCTGCAGGGAACGTTCCGGGAACGTTCTCTGTAGGTTATAAAAATAAAACCTAAAAATTACCTGCAGGGAACGTTCTGGGAAGGTTCTTTTTAGGTTATAAAATTAAACCAAAAAATAACCTGCAGGGAACGTTCTGGGAACGTTCCCTGTAGGTTATTAAAAAGAGAACCTACAGGGAACGTTCCTAGAACGTTCTCATTTGGTTCCCAAAAAAATAACCAAACGGGAACCATAGGGGAACGTTAGGGGAACGTTCTGTGTTTGCTGGGGTAGTGTTAAGTGACAATGCAGTAAAAACGCCAATGCAGACCAGGATCATTTTCGTTTTTAAACGAAAACACACTAGTGTAAACAGGGCTTGAGTTTACATTTCGCAATTTATTTATATATTTCAACATTTATTTAATTATTTAATTTTGAGTAATTTGGCCCTCCATACTTCCCTACTTACTGACAGAAAATGTTAAAAAAAAAAAAAAATAAAATAAAAAAAAATACATCGCTAAAAACCTACAGTTTGCTTAAATACAATCTTGTTTGGTTACGCACTGTGGGAAACTTGATCATAATCGGAGCTTTTCGATTTGTCGACATCAAAATTCCATCGCTGACCGTTTTATTCTAGTTTCGTACTGTTTCTAAAACGAGTTTCGGCGGCGTTTAGGACCCTGCGTCGCTGCAACGGGTCGCCTGCAGTCACTGCGCCAGGAATCAAACCCTCCAAAATCCTCAATCTATCGCTGCAAATCCATTGACTGCAAGAAGAGCAGCAGACAAAACTGCCGTCTAGTTTTCCTCACAGTCACGCCTGCCGTTTTGCACAGTACATCACGCTCGTGTGGACGGACAGCCTCGCGGTTCGTCTGCACATCAGATGACCTTTTGTTTTTAATTCCGATGATTAATTGGTGTTAGTGCGTCGGTAGCGCACATTGAGGTCAGTAAGTCGCATATGATGCACATACGAACCAACTGAAACATTGACGCGATTATTTCTCACTGCGATCATTTAAAGCTGCAGAGATGTCAGTCGTGTCGTTCCAGTGCCTGATGTTTGGTGAGTATTTCAGTATTTATTTGTTTAATTTGTTTAATGACAATATATAACAAGATATATGATTTTATTAGGTTTAAAAAGTATAAGATATTAATACATTGTGTCGTTAATAATAATTATTATTCAGTATTGATCATAAAAATTACGTTTGTATTAACTAATGTGTTTTAAATATGATTTTATGTTAAAAAAAATTTATAGCCCGTTATAATGTTAACATATGGTGAAAATCAACCTATTGATTATTTAGTTACTGATAAATGTCAGAATACTAGGCATGTGATCTAGTACAGCAATCACAAGGTTTGATTTATATTGTTCATCATTAAGACTTCTCATTGTCTCAAAAAGGCGTTTTTATTTTCTGAGATGATCATTTATGATTTATTTTTGTGTTCTGCTTGTCATCGCAGCCCAGTATGAAGAGTCCAGTCATTGAAATTATTCAGATATTTGTGTTATTGATCTCCTAGTGCAGATTACGGCACACGCCCCTTTTTCCTTCCTATCTGGAGAGCGAGCTGATGTATTCAGGTCCAGTCAGGATTTTTCAGCATGATTCATCATGTAACTGAGAAAAGCGCATTTTGCAGCTGTTGTGGACGCTGATTGTGTTTGGCACGCCGTGTGTGTGATGGCTTGTCATGCCCATGAGGCCACGGCTGACAGATTGTGCTGGTCAAAAGCTGCTCCAGACAGACCGATGACCAGACACAACAATGACAGGTCAGGTTTGTTTAGTCTAATGAGCAGCACAGATTCAGACCAAGCCAAGTCCCAACTCAAATGGGATTTGGTTCATTTCTCGCCCTTTTTGAGTATTTTATAACATGCCATGTTAATAGCTTTGTATTTTTTGAACTACATTGGAGTGGCATGTAAATGCCATGGTATAAAGGGAATTACCATGGTATTACTGTGTTTTTATGGACATATCATCATATTCTTTTAGAATATATAATAAAATGGCATTTTATAGCATTATATA
Organism: Cirrhinus mrigala; assembly: GCA_036247105.1. NCBI lineage: Eukaryota > Metazoa > Chordata > Actinopteri > Cypriniformes > Cyprinidae > Cirrhinus > Cirrhinus mrigala. The sequence continues at coordinate 40,068,909 of CM070028.1, read as the reverse complement.
TGGAGTACTGTGGAATTTTTGGACATGCTTCCATGTTTTTGGCATTACTTTGGAGTACGGTGTTAGTACCATACTATATATCAGAGTATGACTCTGTTTTGTAGTATTGCTATTTACAATGTTTTTTGAACTTACATTATGATATTCTTTTAATTACGTTGGAGTATTGCATACGAAACAGTTGATGTCATAGTATATGTCAAAATACTATATTAACGTTTAGTTTATAGTCACTGTCCCTGAAAATTAACCATGGTTTTACTAGTTTAGCCATGGTATTTGTAGTAAAACTGTAGTTGTACAAATGATAATCAATATGACAAAAACATGGTTACACTTTTTCACCCGTTTTTTTTTTTTTTTTTTTTTTTTTTTTTGTGGATACCATGGTAATCACCTAATACTATGACTTTGTGGCATTACTTTGGTAATACAATGTTTTTGGAATCTATACTATGGTATTTTTTTAAGTACCTTGGCGTACCATGTCATAAACATTTGATGTCTTAATCAAAGTGCTGTATTGCCATTTAATATAGGTTATTGTTGCAATATCACCATGTAGATACCATAATATCCATGTAAATACCATGGTAATCACCAATATGTCAATATATATTAAAATATTACCCTTTTTTGCAGCATTACTTTGGTAATACAATGTTTTTGGAAACTATACCATGGTATTTTTTGAGGTATTTTGGCATACCATATTGTAAACATTTGATATCTTCACCAAAGTGCTATATTGCCATTTAATTTAGGTTTTTGTTACAATATCACCATGCAGATACCATAGTATCCATGTAAATAGCATGGTAATCAACTAATACTTCAATATCAAAGGATTGCCATGTCTTTTGTAATATTGCTTTAGTAATACAATGTTTTTGAAACTTATACCATGGTATTTTTTTGAAGTACCTTGGCGTACCATAAATATTTCCATTTAATTTAGGTTATTGTTACAATATAACCATGTAGATACGAAAGTATCCATGTAAATATCATGTTAATCACCTAATACTTCAATATATCGAAGTATTACCAAGCACTACCAAGATTTTTGTAATATTGCTTTGGTAATACAATATTTTTGGAATCTATACCATGGTATTTTTGGAAGCACCTTGGCGTGCCATATCTTAAACATTTGATGTCTTCACCAAAGTGCTGTATTGTCAAGTTATTGTTACAGGATGTTAATACTATAGTGTTTTTCTACATTTCCTTGGAGTACCATGTAAACACCATGGTAATCACTCAATACAATAACATTTATCAAAGTATTTCCCTGTTATAGAGGTAGTACTACAGTGTTTTTTGAACTTATACCATGGCGTACCAAATTGTAAACCTTTAATATCTTTGTCGAAGTACTGTATTGTCATTTTATTTAGGTTATAGTTGCAGTATAATGTTTATACCATGTTTATAGCATCTTTAATCGGACATGTACCAATTGGAGAACAGTTTAAATGGTCATCATTCAGTACTATGGTGCAACTCATGCCCTCTTTAGCAGTATCAGACACTGCAGACCTGCAGCTGCCAGTCTGTAGACTATAAATCTGACTCCTAACGCTCGATGCCACCTACACCCACAGGCACTGCTGCAATGTAAGCTGGCACAGCCCAGAAACCCATTCAGGTCAGGTGACATCAGCATTTATCGTGCCGCTAAGCCCGTCTCGACTTGAGCCACGGCTTTATCTCCGAGAGGGAAGGAAAAGAGATGGAAAGGATTTAAGACAGAGAAATAATTGGCAGCCGTATGTATTCACAGTGTGTTGCTGAAGTCCAGGTGCCTCACACTTCAAATTGGGCCAAGCTTTGGTGGGTTTGATGATTTATGAATCATTTTATTCTGTGCTCAGGCTCTTCATCTCTTTCAGAGAGCCTGATACAGGCACTGGCTGAACTGCTTGTATATTTAGTACAATAGCTGCTATGTGACGGATCTGTGTTCGTATCAGATGGCAAAGGATTGTGGCGTCTTGGTCTCAACGGATGAATGCGCACTATATTAAGACATCTGAAATCAGTTAGAAACAGGTGGGCGCTGGACATGTTGTGACTGCTATGATATAAAAAACACACTGTAAAAGATGCCAAGAACATGTCAGATTGTTCTGAGCATTGCCATGTTCTTGACAGTTTTTGTGATCTGTATCATATCTTCCTGAAATGAACTTCAATGAGAAAATATTCAATTTCCCATCCTTTCATCCCACATTTGTCTCAGGAAGCACACTAAATATTAAATTATAAGAATAAATAAATAGATTTTATTAATTCAGAAACTGAGTATAGGGAGATTCTTTGAAGTTCTTCTTAAAAACATCTTTTTAGCCTCTTTCTGCAGTCATTGAAGTTCTTCTTTTGTCCTTCAAGATTATGCACAAATGCTTCATCTTCTTGAGTTTCATTTGATTTATCCAAGTCCCCAAGAGCAAAGATCCCAGACAGGGTTAGTTGCCGCAGAGCCTCTGTAAACGAGATATTAGCTTTTATGATTAATGTACCATCTAACGTGTGTCCAAACTTTGAGAGCATCTCTGGGGCACAAGTCCAAGGAGCGTTCCTCAGAGATAGACGTGTTTGGGTTCAGCCGTCAGCAAATTCTCATTCTTTATTCGCTGTTCAAGCGAGGCCAGAAGTAGCCTTGCAGAAACCGGAGTCCACCGAGGCAAAATCAGATTGCGTCAACCATAATTAATGTGATCCACTGGTGTGGGACATTGACGCTTTCTAAGGACATGCATCACAGAGATAGAGGTGACTGGGTTTGTTACTTTACTTTTAGACTGGTTTACATGATAGTAGATGTTTGGAAAGAGTATAAAGATGGAAGTATCAAGATAAAACCCCAAACCACCATTTTTGGTTCACCGTTGTTGACCAGTGACCATGTTGGGACTATCAAGTTTCAAAAAGGACAACAAAGGCACCATGAAAATAGTTCATACGGCTTGTGCATTGCATTCCAAGTCTTTTGAAGTCATCTGATAGTTTTGCATTAAGATCAGGCATTATTTACTGATAATCTTAGCTCTAAAATCTCATTTGGACCATTGTATCCAAGAACCAGTGGTGTTCATTGACATCAGGCCTTCCTGCCATATTTAAATGCAAAAGTGCCAAGGCAACAAAGAAGTTGTATAATTAAATTTTGAAGAACTGCATGCTAGTATTGATGTTCAACTTCAAGTAACATTCCGTAGCACTTTTCCAAGTTGAACGCTGGATATTCAGACTTCCGAATTTAGAATTTCGACTTGAATGTAGCGTTACTGATAAATATAGAATGTTTCTCGAAAAACAAACTTTAATTCTCTTTAATTTACTGAGTAAATGTCATATGGTAACCAATCACATTTTGGAAGTTTCTGCCAAATTGGATGGCTTCAGTTCACTGGCAGTCCTATGCCTCTAAAGCCGCTGGAACCTTTCCAGAAAGCTAAGTTGATCAATTCATAAATTGGAGAAGGAAGTGCCCAGTTTTTCCACTCTGTTAATTACCACACAATCACACACTTGCTAAATATAATACCAGAGTCACCGAGACGTCAGCCTGCTGGTCTCCTTAATTAAACCGAGCCTCGCTAGAGAATATATTTCATTAAACAGATCCATGAATAAAAACTAAAGCCGTGTCAGAATTAGAGAACTGTGTAATTGGCTTTGAAAGTCCAACTTGGCTCCAACAAAAGGGTAGTTGCAGATTTCAGCCCAGTTGTCGCCTTTTCCGGCTGTCCAGTGTTAAAACCAGTGCTAATCCTGTGGTGACCCGGTAGGGCGAGGAAAGATAAGACCGGGTGGTTTGAGAGACAACGCTAAGCCGCCATGATTCAGAGCCATCTGTGGTAGAAGCCCATCGGGGCCGGGACTCAAGATGTCTCCAGTCAGTGTTTGATGGATGCATACATCCTTAAAACCATCTGTCACAGTTGAAGCTGTTAAGAAAGATTAATTTTGCGGTGAAGGAGTTGGTTTGGTTCTTTGTTGCTGATTTGTGTATTCAATGAGCCAAAGTTTTAAAACTGAGCTTATTATATCTCTTCAGGTTCAGTTCTTTTGGTTCTGGCGTGTGCCGAGGTTCTGAGTGCTGGTCCAGCGCTCCTACCCAATCCTCTTCGTTCCCACGGGCCAGTTCTCGATGTTCCCGTAGGCTTCGAGGAACACGATGAAGTCTCAAGGGATCGCAGGCCCGGATTAATGGAGAGTTCTCAGGAGAGCTCTGGGTTCTTTAGCGAAGACAGCGAGGACGGCAAGCATGCTCATATCGAGACCAAAGACAGCGGTGTTGACCTAAGTGCCATGAATGGTGAGTAGAAGCTGCAACTTCGCAACACGATTCATGCATGTTAGTCCAAAGTCAGGCAAGTTTGTCTTTGTAAACTTTCAAAGATGCAAAGAAAATGACTTTCCTTACTCGTCTGACGTCATGAACTTCATTTGTCAGTTAGGGGTGTAAATATATATTCTGACGGTGGTATGATTTAATTCAATTACTAACAAAATTTAGTTGTGTAATTACTATCAAAAATGGGTCAAATACTTGTCAACTCTGACAACAGTTTCACTTGATTCAATTATAAATTAAAATCTGGAGGCAATATTACATTTGAAAATGGGTCAAGTACTTTTGTCAGCTAAAGGTGTTAATATATTCACATTGACAACAATTTGACTTGATTCAGTCACAAACAAAATTTGGATGAAAAAATATGTTTAAATATATTATTTTTCAAAACAAATTTGTCATAACCACAATTGTTTGTTTTTGTATATCAGACAGCAATTTGCTCTGACAACAATTTAATTTGATTCAAATACTGACTAAATTTAGTTGCAAGATTATGTTCGAAATTGCTATATAATTTCACATCAAATTTAGTTTGTCACAACCAAAATTGCTTGTCTTTGTAAACTAGACAGCGATTTGACTTGATTCAATTTCTAAACAAAATTTGGTTGCATATTTACGATCAAAAATGCGTCAAGTACTTGTCTTTTGTCAGCTGGGGGGTCTTAATATATTCACCTTGACAACAGTTTGACTTAAATCAATTGCGAACAAAATTTGATTGCAAAATTATGTTCGTAAATTATATCAAATTTTGCAACCAAATTTCATTTGTCGCAACCAAAATTGCTTGCCTTTGTAAATCAGACAGCAATTTGACAATTTAATTCTAAACAAAATTTGGTTGCATATTTACGATTAAAAATGGGTCAAGTACATGTCTTTGGTCAGTTAGGGGTGTTAATTTTTTCGCTCTGACTACGATTTGACTTAATTAAATTATGAACGAAATCTGATGGCATATCAAGTTTGAAAATGGATCAAGTGTTTGTCTTTTTGTCAACTAGTAGTGTTAATATATTCACTTTGACAATAATTTGACTTGATTCAATTGCAAACAAAATTTAGTTGCAAGATTATTTTCGAAAATTATATATAATTTCGCAGCCAAATTTTGTTTGTCGCAACCAAAATTGCTTGTCTTTGTAAACTAGAAAGCGATTCCATGATTCAATTATAAACGAAATTTGATTTCATATTTACAATAAAAAATGGGTCAAGTACTTGTCTTTTGTCAGTTAGGGTTGTTAGTATTTTTGCTCTGACTATGATTTGACTTGATTCAATTATGAACGAAATTTGGTGTCAATATTATGTTTGAAAATGGGTTCAGTACTTGTCTTTTTGTCAACTAGGCGTGTTAATATATTCACTCTGACGACGTTTTGACTTGATTCAAAATTCGTTTAAAATTGAAAAATTGCTTGTCTTCATAAATTAGACATGAAAACTAAATTCGGTTGCATATTTATGATCAAAAATGGGTCAAATACTTGTCTTTTGTTAGTTAGGGATTTATTATTTTTTGCTCCAATTCCCAAAATTTGGTTGCAAGATTATGTTCGAAAATTATATATTATATAATTTCGCAACCAAATTTTGTTTGTCACAACCAAAATTGCTTGTCTTTGTAAATTAGACAAATTTGACAGTGGTTTGATGATTCAGTTATGAACAAAATTTGGTTCCAAGATTATGTTTGAAAATTATATATAATTTTGCAACCAAATTTCATTTGTCACAACCAAAATTGCTCGTCTTTGAAAATTAGAAATGTAAACAGTCGCTCCAACAGCAATTTGATGATTCAGTCATGCACAAAATTGGGTTGCATATTTATGAACAAAAATGGGCCAAGTACTTGTCTTACAGGTGTTAATATTTTTGTTTTGACAACAATTTGACTTTATTCAATTACAAACAAAATGATATATAATTTTGCAACCAAATTTCATTTTTCGCAACCAAAATTGCTTGTCTTCGTAAATCGCAAATGTAAATATAGTTGCTCTGACAGTAATTTGACTTGATTTGATTATGAATGAAATTTGGCTGCATATTTACAATAAAAATGGATCAAAAACTTGTCTTTTGTCAACTAGGGGTGTTAATATTTTCGCTTTGACAAGATATGATTTAATTCAAATATGAACAAAATTATTATGGCTGAAAGTGGGTCAAGTACTTGTCATTTGTAAGCAAGAGGTGTTAATACAGTATTTGCTCTGACGAAGATTTAATTATGAGCGAAATTTGATTGGAAAATTACATTTGAAAGTGGGTCAAGTGCTTGTAATTTTTTAACTAGATGTGTAAGTATATTTGCTCTGACAATTATTCACACTCGATTCATTTCAATTAGAAATTTGGTTGCATATTTATGTTTAAAAATGGGGGCATAAATTATATGCTGCAACAAATGCACTGTATGACAACAGATTCATATTAGCTCTGTATCTGTGTATGACTCAGCCTCTAGACAGTTATTTAACTCACAAAAATGACTTGATTGTCAAAGAGGCCGTTAGAGGTGTAAAGTGGTGTGAATAACAGCTTTTAGGATTCATTATCGTGCGTCATTTCCTCAACACCTGCAGTCCCCTCTCGATGTTTACCTTATTTTTGTTGATTAGAGTGTTGTCGGCTTTAACAATTCCATTGACGTTTCTTCAGTCCACCTTGCGGTCGCGGACATGTTTCGCAGCAGTGAGTAGAGAAAATATATCTGCTTTCTACACAACGCCTGGGAATAAATGTGCCTGAAAACAGTATTATTTTTAGTTCACCTGCTAGCTCGCTAACCGCAGTGGCCTCTTTCCGGTGTGTGCGTATGAGGCAAAGAGAAGGACGGAGCTGTCCAATGATTTTCTGCCATGAGGAGTGTGAAATTTTTTTATTTTCTCTGGTGGATATCAGCTTGATTCAGCTGCCAATTTCTCATATTAGTGATTTGAACAAACGCATAATCCTATGTTTTAAACTTTGTCACTTACTCATACTTGTACTCATCTTTTCTTTTGAAATAGTTTTAGGTTAATAGTTGGCCTCTGTAGGGGCACTGAATGGACCTGAAGACAACAACACATCTATCTGCTTTAGAAGTTGAGACAAACTTGAAAATGTTCATTTAATTGTTGTACACAAGCACACATATGGAAGATGAGAGAATTTGCACCCACAGCAGTAAATCTGAGCATGAACATGAGAGCCCGTCACACTCAACCGCTGCTGAATGAGTAACGCGCACTCTGTGTCACACCTCAGACAGGCTTGACTGATCAGCCATATGGAGAGACAGGTGGACACAACTATGACTGAGAGCTTGTGTGTGTGTGTGTATGTGTGTGAAGACACTTCCAGGTGTGGTGCTCTCACCTGGCTTGGTGCCTGCACCTCCTCGCCAGGAAAATGGGCATTTATCTGTTTAGGAAGTAGACAGAGACTTTTTGCTCAGACTATCTCTGTCTATCCATCTGACATATCTGTCTAGATGTTTGGTTATCTATCTATCTATCTATCTATCTACCTATCTATCTATCTATCGTTCTGTCATTCCATCTGTCTAAATTTTTATCTAGACATGTCTTATCTATCTATCTATCAATCTATCTATCTATCTGTCTGTCTAAATTTTTGTCTAGATGTCTTATCTATCCAGTGTCTATCTTTATCTATCTATCTATCTATCTATCTATCTATCTATCTATCTATCTATCTACAGGGGTTGGACAATGAAACTGAAACACTCGCCAATATAGTATTGGAGGTTTCATGGCTATATTTGCGCTGTCTGGTGCCCAATCTTCACTTATTGTACATTACACCAGTTAGAGCAGAGTGTAAAGTTTCATTATGTGCACCCAATGGTTCAAACATTGTACCTTGAAGGTAGTGCTCTGTATCAGGATAATAATGCACCAATACACACAGCAAGGCTGGTGACAGACTGGTTTAATGAACATGAAAATTAAGTTGAACATCTCCCATGGCCTGCATAGTCACCAGATCTGAATATTATTGAGCCACTTTGGGGTGTTTTGGAGGAGCGAGTCAGGAAACGTTTTCCCACATCAGCATCACATAGTGACCTGGCCACTGTTCTGCAAGAGGAAAATGGCTCAAAATCCTTCTGGCTGCTTTGCAGGACTTGTATTTGTCACTCCCACGATGAAATGATGTTGTATTAGCTGCAAAAGGAGGCCCAATATCATACTAATTGTGATCCAAAACCAGGTGTTTCAGTTTCATTGTCCAACCCCTGTATCTATTGTTGTCTGTATATGTCTGTCAATGTGTTTGTCTAGACGTCTGTCTTATCTATCTATCTGTCTGTCTGTTAAAATTTTTGTCTAGACGTCTGTCTGTTATCTATCTATCTGTCTCATTTTTGTCTATCTATCTATCTATCTGTCTATCTATCTATCTATCTATCTATCTATCTATCTATCTGTCTGTCTGTCTGTCTGTATCTATTGAAATGTTTGTCTAGACATGTCTGTCTTATCTATAAATCTATCATCCATTGAAATTTGCATCTATCTATCTATCTGATTTTTGTCTATCTATGTATCAATCTATGTATCTATCTATCTGTCTATCTATCTATCTATCTATCTATCTATCTATCTATCTATCTATCTATCTGTCTGTCTGTTAAAATTTTTGTCTAGACATCTGGCTGTTATCTATCTATCTGTCTATCTATCTATCTATCTGATTTTGGTCTATCTATCTATCTATCTATCTATCTATCTATCTATCTATCTATCTATCTATCTGTCTGTCTGTATCTATTGAAATGTTTGTCTAGACATGTCTGTCTTATCTATAAATCTATCATCCATTGAAATTTGCATCTATCTGATTTTTGTCTATCTATGTATCAATCTATGTATCTATCTGTCTATCTATCTATCTATCTATCTATCTGTCTGTATTTCTGTCTGTCTCTATCTCTGTCTGTCTCAGCTTGTCTAGACATCTGTCTGTCTTATCTATGAATCTATCATCTGTCAAAATTTTTATCTATCTATCTATCTATCTATCTATCTATCTATCCCTGTGCTCTATTTTCTACTCTCACAGGACTTTTCAGTCCTCCTGTCCCTTTCACACATCCACCTGTCTTTAATTAGTGTGAAGACCTCCAGTTACCTGATGCTTTTCATCCCAAGCCAATAGCAGTTCAGTAATTGACCGGAGGGAGGAATGATTCCACTGGATCTTAGGCGACATCGAGAAACACTGATTCTGTTGCTGTCAAATTTGCAGTTGTATTGTTGTTCTCTAAAAGATGCTTTCAGATGTTTTCATTAGATGTGTCTGTTTGTTTTTTTTCAGAGCGCTGTCTGATGCCCAAGAAGGTGGGACCTTGCCGTGGGGCCCTCCCTCGCTGGCACTTTAACCCCGTCACTAAGAAGTGCGAAAACTTCGTATTTGGGGGCTGCAAAGAGAATCGCAATAACTTCCTGTCGCTGGAGGAGTGCGCCAAAGCTTGCCACACAGTCTCTGGTACACTGTTTTTTTTTATTACATCCAGTTATGATAATTTTTTTGATAAAGTGTAGATATATCGGCTCTCTCCTGCTGACACTAGACAATAGCTCTCCTCATTACAGCACGTCTCAGTGTGGCAGTGTGTGTGCGTCTCATGAATAATCAGACTGCGATCGAGAGCTCTCGGGTCCCTGATGTGTGTGTTGTGCCAGACGCAGGTGCAGTGCTGCAGTGCAGCTGTTCGAATCTGCTGTACTCAAGAAACTAAAGATGAATAAGACAGCGTGCCCCCGTCAGATTGTACTACACCACATCCTACTATACTATACTGTGAAAACAACATTTACTTAATCAGTGTTTTTGCAGTCATGTACTCGATTGCTCTATACCACACTATAATAAACTATCCTGTTACACTCAACAAACTAAATGTTTACTATGCTATGCAATACTATAACATGCTTTTATATGCTGTAGTATATTTTATGCTTTCCTATATTATACAAGACTTTGGCATCTTTGACTATACCATATCCCACTCAAGATGGACTACCGATATTCATAACCGTAATTTTTCTTGCTTTGTTTTATCATAGATTACAGCCCTTCTTCCCCAGAACCTCCATCTTTGCCACTTTCTCTGAGCCAAAAGCCCACTGAGATGAATGTCTCTTCCTCAGTGTTCGTCCCTACGACCGAATCTGTGGACCCAGAGCAGTGGGAGAGTGATTCAGAATCGAGTGGCTTCCCCCTCCACCCCTCTTCCGGGCCGTCAGTCGCAGGTGCCGAAGACCACGCCCACTCTACGGCCACGCCCCCTGCCCTTGTACTTGTCCATCAGAACCAGCCAGCGGCCACAGCTGAGCCTGACAGGAGCTTGACGTCCGACGACCCGTTTGATGACGAAAGGGGCCATGTGGTAACACAAGCGCCCACGGCTCCTGAAATCGGGCCCCTTCCCAGCCGGGAGCCCCTGCAGCCTGACGAGCCGCACCGGGATGATTCTGAGGAAGAGGAAGATGAGGAAGAGATGGTGGTTTTCCCCACTGAACCAGATGAGGAGGAAGAGGACGATTGGCGGTACCTCACGCCGCTCACGACCGGGCCGTCGTCCTCCCCCGCTTCAGATCTGCCGCCTGTGGTCTTTACCGAAACCGCCTGGCAGGGGGCGCCACTCACCACACCGGAGGATGAGGAAGGGGCAGAGCTTCGTCATGGTGGAACCGAATATCTCGCCGAAACGGAGCTTCACGCCTCAGAACTTTCTCAGGAGGCCGAGCAGGTACTTAATTAAATTGGCAGAAATTATCTTTAATGGTTTTAATTTCAGCTAACAATAACAACACTGGTAGGAAGTAATGTTATATACTTTTCTCATTTCAACTATCCAAAATGTTGACAAAACAAGAATTCTACAGGTGGTTCTGGTTAGAAAATTCACAGTATAAAACCTTGATTCTGATTCTGGTTGAGCCACGTTCAAAGCTGTTGTAAATTATACTACAAATACACACTTTTGTTTACGTTTGTGTGTTGCTCGACAGCCACTTAGTTACAACCACAACTGTTTCTGAGGAACGACATTGTTTGGCAGAAGATTAAGGTTTTTATTAATATTGTATTAATTTGTGAAACCTTACTACGTATTTGGAATAACCATTTTATAAAAGCAATAAGACCCATGAAGCTGTGATTTACACTGAATTTATAACAGCATAGTGCCTAGTGCCTAAACGGCCCTTAAATTTGTCATAAATGCACTGTAAACCATGGCTTCCTGGGGCTTATTGCTTTAATTGTTTGTTTGGATGAAATATGTCATATCTTCATGGAAATGATTTCACAATTGATTTATCTGACTGTGGTGGAAGAGTAATGTGTTTATAGATTTGTTCTCCAGGCAGCGTGGCAGGTTGTCAGCGTTTGTTTCGGTAAAACCACAACAATTCACTGCAATCCAGTGACTGTTAAACACCCTCTTTGTTTCTCATTCTCTGCAGGTGATTTGCGTCGATTGGAGCAACCTTGCAGGAAAGGGCTACGTTATACTCAACATGACAGACAACTTTGACTGCGTAAGTACTGAAAAAAAAAAAAACAACAACCTAGAACTCTCTAGCTAAGTTTAACCCAACCACTCACTGAGCAAAACCACTCACATTTTCTTCATTAAAAAATCAGTTTTTCCATCATGCTTTGAATTAATTACTCTTAATTAAGGTGCATGTTCTGCGCTCAGAGCCCATTTTACGTACTGCAGCAGAACTGCTGAAGGCTGCAGGAAGATCTCTGTCTCAGAAACATGCTGACTGCACAACTAACGACGCTCAGCACAAACAATGACACACGCTGTGAGCTCTGAGCGCATTTGTTTTATTAGCAGCCCGAACAATCCTCACGCTCTCTGGCCTTTAGAGAGAAAAATGAAAATGTGATTCTAAATCTTGTGTTCTCATTAGTGGCAACACACACACATTGAGGCAAATTCAGTGAAGATGTAGATGAGTTTGTTTCTTTATCAGATTTGGATAAAATTAGCATTACATCACTTGCTCACCAATGGATCCTTTCGAGTGAATAGGTGCCGTCAGAATGAGAGTCCAAACAGCTGATAAAAACTTCTCAACAATCCACAAGTAATCCACACCACTCCTGTCCATCAGTGAACATCCTGTGAAGCCAAAAGCTGTGTGTTTGTAAGAAACAAATCCATCATAAAGATGTGTTTAACTTAAAAACATCTCTTCTGGCTAAAATATAAATCCGTAATCCAAAATAATCCTTCCTCCAGTGGAAAAGGCCATCTCCTGTTGGCTGAGACATTGGGATTTATAAATTAAGATCACCTACAGGCCATCCAAGATGCAGATGAGTTTCTTCATCAGATTTGGAGAAATGTTGCATTAGATCACTTGCTCACAAATGGATGTGAATGGGTCCCGTCATAATGAGAGTCCAAACAGCTGATAAAAACTTCTCAATGATCCACAACAAATCCACACCACTCCAGTCCATCAATTAACATCTTGTGAAGTGAAAAGCTGCGGGTTTATAAAAAACAAATCCATTGTTAAGAAGTTTTTAACTTCAAACTATCACTTCTGGCTAAAATGCCAGTCCAAAATCTATAATAACACTTCTTTCAGTGAAAAAGTCCATCTCCAGTTGTCCTCAAACACCAAAATCCACACACACGTTTGTTTAGAGCTGTTTAGGACTGTTTTAGCTTGTAAATGGTGCTTGATCTGTGCAGATTTCTCTCCTTCTTACAAACATGCAGGTTTTGGCCTCACAAGACGTTAACGGATTGAGTGGAGTGGTGTGGATTACTTGTGGATTATTGGGATGTTTTTATCAGCTGTTTGGACTCTCATTCTGACAGCACCCATTCACTGCAGTGTCTGTTTTTCACCTAAAGCAATCATGTGGCTTCAGTAGACTTAAAATATAGAGCACGACTCCTATTGACAAGTTTCGCAGTGATTTTAAGGTGGTTTTCTGTCATTTTTAAGCTTAATCTCATTGCAGTTCATACATATTTTATTAGGTGGCTAATTCCTACGACCTCACTCATACGGTTTTTGCTAAATCGGATGTATTGTATGAGTTCCCCAATTTCTATGAATTCATTTGAATGACCTACCCTTAACCCCGCCCCTAAACCTACCCATCACTGGGGTCTAGACAAATCGTACAAAACCATACGAGTGACGTCGTACGAATTAGCCACCTTGTAAAATATGAACGACCTGCCATGAGATCGGGTTGAAAAAGGATGGAAAACCACCATAAAACCATTGTGAAATTTTACTATATTTTAAGTCTACCGAAACTATAAAACAGTCCGAATTAGCAACCTCTTAAAATACGTACGAATTGGTTGTGAGATAGCGTTGCGTTTTTGGAGCTTGACAGTCACAGCACCCATTAATTTTGGTGTAATAATTGGCATATAGAAAGTAAAGAGGTGTAAATATTGTGAGCAGATTTGTGAGAATTTTATTAGTAATGTTATTAGCCGTGTTATTTTAGTATCATTATGATGCTATTTTAGAATGTATTATTATTTTGAGTTGGTTTTATATTTTCATTTTAATTTTAGTTAAATTTGTAGTAATTATGTTGTGTTTGAGTCTTTTTTTTGTCTATTTAGTTTCACTTTCACTTTTAGTACACCGTAAAAAACAATAAAACAATTTGTTGAGTCAACTTAAAATAATTTGTTACCCTGCTGCCTTAAAATTTTAAGTTCAGTCAACTCAAATAAGTTTAGTCAACTTGAAATGTTAAGTTGTACTAGGTGTGTTGACTAAACTAAAAGTTTGGTTTGCTACCCAGCTGCCTTAAAATTTTAAGTTGAATCAACTCAAATATCTAAGTTGTCAGTTAGTACAACTTAACATTTCAAGTTGACTAAACTTTTTTGAGTTGACTGAACTTAATATTTTAAGGCAGTGGGGTAACATTATTTTAAGTTGACTTAACAAATAGTTTTTTTTACAGTGTACTTGAAGCAAACAAACATGCAAATTTGTCTTCACAGCCATGAATTGACAATATGTTGCTACGACTTCATGGCCACGTTTTGTCTGTTTGTTCTCTCATTTCAGTAAATCATGGCCATGTTGTACTTATTCGTTCCCTTATTTTAATTTAGCTAAATCACAGCTATGATTCAACTAAAATGAGAGAACGAAATAGTACAGTGTGGCCATGACTTACTAAAATTAGGAAACTAATAAATTAATCAGTAGGAACGAATTCAGTCATAATTAATCAGTCGTGGGAATTAATTCTTAATTTGTGGCCACAATATCCTAATGTACAATGTCATGTATTTCAAATGAGCTATTTTTTGTAGTATTTTTAGTTTTATGCAACAATAACAGCACTGTTTTCGACTCAAATCACTGCACAGTTTGAGACATTGTTCACCACCATCTTTCGCTCTGGAGAAACATCTGAGATTTCAGCTTTTGAATGTTACTGCTGTTTAAAGCGACCCTGTGATGTTTCATTGGCATATACTCGCCAGCGTAGAAGAAGCCAGTTGTCTGTTGCCACGGTAACGCTCCAGTGCCACGTAATTGCAGCATGATCGCAGAGAACTTTCCCCCCGCCGAAGCTCCAACAGCTGCGCGCTAAACTGCCGAATCTCCTGCGACGGAGCCCTGCTTTGAGCCCGTGCAGCACTGCAGAGCCATTGATCAGAACCCAATCCAGCCCACTGGACAAGAGCTCAAAGTCTCCGTCTGAATGACTCAGCGCTTGCTGTGAATGGCCTGGAAAACTGAGCCTGATTTCTGTAGCTTGTCTGTTTCTGGTCAGAGGGACGTCTGTTGCTGAGACTCTTGGGCCCAAACATAAGGTGGAGAAATCTCTTAGATATGACGTCTCAGTAACAGACAAAGCAGACCTGTTTTTTTTAGATGGGTCACAGGTTCTCTGACTGTCTGGAAGCTTGTGATACAGATATTATGGAGAGCTTAATTTTTATTTCATTGTTGCTCTTCATTTCAATCATATCATCCCTGCATCATCATGAAGTTCATTTGAAAAAAACAGATCATCATTTTATTACAAAAAACAGCTAACACAATAAGACTCAATAAAAACATCATAACATAATAAAAAAACATGATTTTTGAACATTTAAAAAAAAGAGTTATCTGTTTTTGCAAATAAACTCTTCATATATTCAACTGATTTTGTTTAGTGTTTATATTTCAAGGTATATATATATTATACAAATTCCATCTTGAGCCATATTTATATAAATACATTTATAATATATATGTTTTTATTTTTATTGATTACATTATTTTATGATGCATTTATTATTATTATTATTATTTTTTTACATAAATATAACTTAAGTCTTATTTATCCTCACCTTTATTGTATTTTTATTGACTGAACACCATTTAGATTTATTTAATATTTTTGTCCACTATATTGCATTGATTGTGCATTTATAATCTTATTTTATTGTATTTATTTATTGTTTGCAACATCACGTTAAAACATATATAATTACATCATATATTTATTTGATTTTGCTTGTTGTATTACATTTCAAGGTGTATTTGGACTAATTTCTTTCTTTTTTTTTTTTAACATAAATACAACTTAAGTCTACAACTTAAGTTAATTTAAGCTCACCTTTTACTGTATATTTATTTATTGATTACACCATTTTATGATTTAATATTTTGGTCTACTATATTGCACTGAGATGTATTTAATTTTTACATAAATACGTTTTGTGCATTTATAATCCCATTTTATTGTATGTATTTATTGTTTGCAAATACATCATATATTTGATTTAGTGTTATATTACATTTCAAATATTTTTTGACAATTTTTTTTTTTTACATAAATACAACTTAAGTCTTATTTATGCTCACCTT
The DNA here is from genome assembly GCA_036247105.1 of Cirrhinus mrigala. Lineage (NCBI taxonomy): Eukaryota > Metazoa > Chordata > Actinopteri > Cypriniformes > Cyprinidae > Cirrhinus > Cirrhinus mrigala. Next base: position 40,052,631 of record CM070028.1, on the reverse strand, counting down.
TTATTGTATTTTATTTATTGATTACACCATTTTATGATTTATTTAATTTTTTATCCACTATATTGCATTGAGATGTATTTAATTTGTAAATTTTGTGCATTTATAATCCCATTTTATTGTATTTATTTATTGTTTGCAACATTGTGTTAAAGCATATATAATTACATAATTTAATTGTAATTGTAATTATAATTACATTTATTTAGATATTTATTTTGTTATATTACATTTCAAAGTGTATTTTTCACAAATTTCACATATATATTTTTTTAAATAAATACAACTTAAGTCTTGTTTATGCTTAACTTTTATTGTATTTTTATTGATTAATTTACAACATTTTATGATTTAATATGATTTAATATTTTTGTCCACTATATTGCAGTAAATTTTGTGAACATTTATGCTCCCTTTTTAGTGTATTTATTTATTGTTTGCAACATTGCATGGTGCATTAAAGCTTATATAATTATTATTTTGCTATATTACATTTCAAGGTGCATTTTCTGGCAAATATTATGTAATTTTTTGTTTACTTAAATACAATTTGCGCCCTATTTTTGTTCACATTTTACTTTCATTGTTTTATGATGTACCTCATTTTTTTATTTTTACATTGAAATATTTTTGTGCACATTTATACTCATGTTTTATTCTATTTATTAATTATTTGCAACATCTTAAAGAATTTCATATATTTTGGACTCTGTATTTAATTTTCATTTGATGCCTCATGTACACATTTTACTGTATTTTTATTTATTCATTACATTATTTTATCATGTACTTGTTTCTTCCCCACTATATTACACTGACATTATTTTTTTTACATAAATTGCAAATATGCACATTTATACTGCAACATTTCATTATGTACTTTTTCATGATACATTTAATCATTTTTATATCCATCCAAACACACAGTGTAGAAGAAAAAAAAGTATTTTATACAGATTTTTTCTGTCTTAGTAAATATGTTTTTGTAAGCAGTTATTTAAACAACACTTATAAGCAAACCAAGTTAAGGTGTGCCCAGAAATAAATTATTGCGTCAATGTCCAGTTTTTTTACATCACTGTATTGCTGTATTTTATCGTTTCAGGAGAGTGACATTTCGATAATTGTTTATGTCTCGTGTCTCACAGGATGAGTTTCGTATGGAGAGTGGCGACAGACTCCTGGAGATGCTGGAAAACACTTTCTCCCGAAAGATGAACATCCCACAAGGCTCCTGGCTCATTTTCCTCAGCAAACCCACACAGCAGGACCACCAGCTCCTAATGGCCTTAGCCAGCGAGCAAGGTAAAACACACACACACACACACACACACAAACTCAGGGCCTCTGTGGTCACATGTAATGTGAGGTTTATTGTTTAAATGAGAGGTGTTAGTAATTTGTAGGCTTTTAATTTCATGCTCTATATAAAGGATAAAAATAGCACGTATTATCTCTCACATCTCTGTTCAGTGCATTAGTGAGATGTTCTCAGATCTACTCAAGTGAATCTTACAAAGCCCGCCAAAGACTTATTTGAGGTTGCATTACATCGCAAAATCAAAAGAATATAATAAGCAATTATATTTTACATTAAGAAAATAAAGACTGTTTTAAGATGTTTTGCTTTCTGATGTTTTTATCATCATTTTCATGTCAGTGCCCTCAATTCTTATTACCGAAATAAAGAAATTAGGTTAGACTTATTTTAAGGTGTCACTGTTACAGTGTAATTGTATTTAAGTACTCATTAATATTAATTAACAACATGTACTTAATATATTGTTAGGATTAGGGTTTGGTTTTTGGTTATTGCATGTGTTTATGCATAGTTTATTTTTATTACTATAAGAACTTCATGTAACATGTAAAAAAGACACTTTTTAATGACACATTTTAATTTTTCATTAAATGAACGCTCTTTATTTAAACAATGCTATGGTATTTTCATCTATTCTTCTTTTCATTTCGTCTTTTTGCTGAAGAAATCATCCCTCCCAAAGACGTCCTGTCAATGTTGGGGGAAATTAGAAGAGGTCTATATGAGGTGAGACTGAAGTGCAGCTAATAGTAATAGTAAAATAAATGAATATAACGTGGATAATTTGTATAATAAATACTTAGTATATTCATTTATTTATTTTCCAGATCGGAATTCAGAATTATTCGACCGTAAACACGTGTCACTCGAGGCCCAGTCAGACTCGTAGCGACTACGGGAAGCTGTTCGTGGTTTTAGTGATCATCGGATCGGTTTGTGTCCTAATTATTGCTTCTGGAATCATCTATATCTGCTGGCAGCGTCGTTTACCCAAACTCAAAAACATGGTAAGTCTTTGATATGGTGTTTGCTCTGAAAAAAACCTGAGGTACAAGTCCAAATGTTCTGTGGTAATGACAAACTATGCTGTCAACAGAGTTCGAACGCGATTAATATGCAGCTTGAATGCTAATTACTAACCTCAACAGTCTCTGAATGTCATTTCGGGTTCAAATCGATTTACTATTTGTCTTGTTTTTTGTCTCTTTTGCTTTCACGGCGCGTCCGAAGTCGAGAGGCGAAGAGCTGCACTTTGTGGAGAACGGTTGCCACGACAACCCCACACTGGACGTAACGAGCGACAGCCAATCAGAGATGCAGGAGAAGAAACACAGCGCCAATGGGGTGACGGCGAGCGGCGACGGGGGAAGCGGTTGGCAGGTGCTCGTCAACAAGCCCGGGAAAGATGAGGAAGACAACCAGGAGGAAGACACGCACCTTTAATTCCGCGAAAACAATCCGAAAAAACGGCATGGGAAAGCAGTATCGCATTACAGACTATGAGGGCACAAAGCATTTTCAAGCTTTTTCGAAACATCTGCTGTATAAAATGTGATGTCTTTTGGCTTGTATGACGTTTTTCTTTATCTGCATTGCTAAATTCCTACGGACTAAAAAGTGCTTTAAAATGCGACTTGTATGATATGGGACAATTTTCAGTGCAGAATTGAATGTGTTAAACAATCAGTGAGGCATTTTATAAGTATAAATCGGTTTAAAATTTCTTAGAAATTAGTTTCTTGCACTGTTTAAGCAATAGTTCACTCCAAAACGTGAAATATGTCGTTTAACTAAGACAGGTCGTTTCAAATTTATGTAGTTACTGTTTCCGAGGAACAAAAAATGAGAATTTTAAAGGATCTTCACAACAGTTTGTGACCACTAAGTAAAAAAAAAAAGTATTATAAATTCCAATATTTTTTATTTTTTGGCAAGATACCGATGACCAATGGTACAAACAGAATTGTACGTAAAGATTCTTAAAATCCTGTTTTATGGAAAAATTGAACGACTTTAAGGTTGTTAAATGACTAAATGAATTTTCTTTTTGGGTGAATTACAGAAAAAAACACTAGTGTACTTGAAGACAGAGAAGGAGATCGTACCAAGGTTTATGTTGTTTTCTCTAAGATGTTGACGGTGTATCTATATACACTATAATCATTCATTCACGATTTAACTTATTTCAATGCAAGTATTTACAGTTAAGCAGGCTGCATATTGTGTTTTTACATGCTGAATGCTGGATGGACGCCTACCTGCCTTGCTCCTTTATTGTGCATCGGAATGGCTGCTCCGTACTGGATTAATGTCGCTATTTGTTAACGTTTTTTATTATTTTTTTTATATTGCACCTTTAACGTTGCTCAGCACCAACGGCCTCCAAAGCAGAAAAAGATTCTCCTTACAAAAGAATCTTTCTTATTAAAACGTGTCGAGTGGAGCTCGGTAAATTTTTCTTGTTTTCATGTTTTCAGTGTTCATTGAAGTTGTTCAATCTTTTAAACGCAAACCTACACGGTGATCACAATCAAAAAACAAAAGTGTCAAATTAGCTATCATAGTGATGATCTTGTTTATGGTACAGTCTATGTGTCAAAGAACAATCTTATTTGTCGCAATAGAAAGGCTTTTTTAAAAATTCATTTTAAGTGCATGAAACAATGTAGTATAAGTCTATGCACATGTCAGGGGTCAACTTGATTGTACACAATTTAGCAAACGCAAACCGTTCATGTTTAACAGATTTAAATGGTTAGTACTCCAGAACGCTCTATATAACGTACATGCATTTTTGTTTGATTATTAAGCCTTGACGTAGGAGAGTTTGACGCCAGTGTAGAACGCTGTTGAACGCTTCTGTTTTGTATCTTTTTGTCCTGGTACGAGAGCTATTAGCAAATTTGCACTTTTTCCATTTTGATTTTGTACCTCAAACTGCTTTATGTATCTGATTGTACGGAGGTTTAGATCTCGTTGTTTTCTGGTAATTTTATGTTATCCCACCTCTTGAAAAAAAGCAAAAAAATAAATGTTTTGAGAAGTCTTGTCCGGCACTTCTTAAACGCACCACACAACGTATAGAGCGTCACTGCTGCCATCTACTGACTAATGAGTGAATTACCATAAATTAAAATAAACCTGATTAAAGTTTAAATCCATATTTTATTTTCTCTAAAATTGATAAAGTAGTAGAACATTTTAACATTGCACTGGTCATGCTACTGAACCCTGGGAAACATTACAATGTTTTACTTCTGAACGATGGCACGAGAAGATACATATTATATAATATGACATCAGAATTGGATAAAACTGCATTGATACATTCAGTCATGATGATTCTAGAACACTTCACATCTACATCCAGAATCCACAATCAAGAGCTACATGAGTTAGAAGCACGGATGTTACAATTATGCATCCCAGCATTCCAAACATCACATTTTGGTGAACTTTAAGGAAAGAAATAAAAACAATCATTAAAAACAAATAAAATAAATCATTTTCTGCCACAATGAATACTGTGAATGCTTAATCGAAGTAGTAATTTTGCAGGAAGATGCTGTTCAGGCCTTTGAAGACGGGCTGATAGTTGTAAATCAGAGCTTTTTCTTCTTCCCTTTGCGAAGAAAACCGATGATGGTTTTTCATTGCTGAAAAAGACAATTAGCACATGAATACATAAAGCAGTCTCAAACTCAAGGTTTTAAGAGCAAGTTAAGTAAAACTTAAAGGGTAAACTCGTATTACATTTTCCATTTTTTTAGATAACCAACCTTCAGAAACAAAGAAGTGGGCAGTGTAGAAAGTGGCTTTGATGGCTGAGAGCGTGTGAACCATTCCGGCTTTCTCAATCCACTCAAATGGGCTTTTCTCTGGGTGCCATTGAACAGCATAGAAGGGATATCGATAGGCTACAGGATATATATACGACAGAGGATCATGAAACACTTTCAGATGCAAGTATATAAAAATAATTATTGACAGTGATCACACAAAGATATGCTCTTTAGCATTCATACCCTCCATGGTGGAAATGAACTCCTTCTTGCCATCTGTATTTGTGGTCAGGACTCGATAAAAACGTTTGAGCTTGGCATTGCTACTGTAATTCTGTAAGAGCAAATCATGTTTAGACAACTCAGGGTATGAACGAAAAAACAGCTGAGGTATATAGTGATTAGTCAGCAGTGTTGGGGCAATGCGTTACAAGTAACTCGAGTTACATAATCAGATTACTTTTTCAAGTAACTAGTAAAGTAATCACATTAAGACAGCTCAAAACAGTTGAGGTATACAGTGACTGGTCTGCAGTGTTGGGGGTAAAGCATTACAGGTAACTCACGTTATGTAATCAGATTACTTTTTCAAGTTACTAGTAATTATATTTAGACAACTCAGAATAAGAATGAAAAACAGTATAGGTATACAGTGACTGGTCCGCAGTGTGGGGGTAATGCATTACAAGTAACTCAAGTAATGTAATCAGATTACTTCTTCAAGTGACTAGTGATCATACTTAGAAAATTCAGAATGAGAACGAAAAAAACAGTTGAGGTATACAGTGACTGTTCTGCAGTGTTGGGGTAACACATTACAAGTAATTTGAGTTACTTAATCAGATTACTTTAAGTAACTAGTAAAATAATCATATTTAGACAACTCAAAACAGTTCAGGTATACAGTGACTGCTTTGCAGTGTTGGGCGTAAAGCATTACAAGTAACCTGAGTTATGTAATCAGATTACTTTTTCAAATAACTAGTAAAGTAATCATACTCAGAATAGGAACGAAAAAACACCTGAGGTACACAGTGATTGGTCTGCAGAGATAGGGGTAACGCATTACAACTCGAGTTACACAATCAGTTACTTTTTCTAGTAACTAGTAACTGTATTTAGACAATTAAGAATAAGAATGAAAAAAAAACAAAAAAAAAAAACAAACAAACTGTTGAGGTATACAGTGACTGGAGATCTATCATCCTGCAGAGTTCAGCTCCAACCCTGATCAAACACACCTGAAACAATTAATTAGGATCTGAAGGAGCACTTGATAATTATAGACGTGTGTTTGATCAGGGTTGGAATTAAACTCTCCAGGAACAGGGTTGGGCGCCACTGTAGTAGTCATATTTAAACAACTCAGAATGAGAATGAAAAAAAAAAAATTGAGGTATACAGTGACCGATCTGCAGTGTTGGGGGTAACACATTACAAGTAACTTGAGTTACGTAACCAGATTACTCTTTCAAGGAACTAGTAATGCATTACTTTTAAATTTACAACAAAATATCAGAGCTACTTTTTATATAATAAGTTACTTATTATAAGTTACTGTTTTCCATTTATTGACTGAGAGCTCTCATTTGCATGTTGTGAGAAAGGTGTGATGCATTGTGTGCCCTGTGTAAACCTGATGCTTATTGTACTTCTAGACTAAATGTGAACATGCATTTACTCATCTGACTTACTCAAAAACAGATTCATTACTCCTCAGAATGAATAAAAACAATGAAATGCAAACTCAGAATATGACACAAATATTCAATTAAATCTGTCAAATTACACAAATATACTTTATGTATTTAATCTCACTGCTGACCTTTGATGGTCCAATTCAACCATATGAATAAGCAAAAATGACTTGAGGTTTACCTTTTTTTATGTATTACTCAAATAAAAGTGTTATTAGCATTAATTTATTTTTGTTAGCAAGCCCAGACCAGGTGAGTTAAGGGAGTTACTCTATATTGTAATCCATTACTTTTAAAAGTAACTTTGGACAGTATGCAAAAAGTAGTACTGTGAGAAATACACAAGTCAATGTTTCTGACATCATTAACATTATTAAATGAAATAAAGTAGATACCTGCATGGACAAGCTCCAGCTGTGGAAATTAGACGTGATGTTTTCTTCTGCCAGAGACTGAAGAACATCCTTTGGAAACTTTTTTAACAACCTGCTGTTTTGGGCTCCTGTAAAAAAATCGAAATCATTGACCAAACATCAACTTGTAGTAAACATCATTAATGAGCTAATGCGCGACACTGGTAAGCCAGACAACACAAACCATGCCTAGCAATTTCTGACATTTGCACTTCAACTAATTTGTTGCTGTTCACCTAATTATGTAAATTAGAAAGTGTTATAGATGTATAGGTACATTATGTTCATAAATATGCTTAGAAGAAGCAACAGAAGAATGCATTATACGTTTCCATCCATTGATTGTCACCTCTAATTATTATACAGAACAACAGTTCTGTATTACCAGTATGAGTTTGGCATTACAGAATGTGACACATTTGGTGAAAAATGCAACATTACCAACCTGGGCTGAAGGTCAATGGCAGGGCGACTGCTTTGGTGTCAGTCAAAGTCAACAAGTTCTTGTTGCTGGTCAAAACCGTGAGCTGCTGGAAGCCCTGGCAGGTGCCCCAGATCGGAAAATAATCCGAAGCATCATTAGCCTGTTGGAGATCATTAAGAAGAACCATCAAAGCACATTCAGATCAAATCAAACTAATTTTCACATGATGATTTTTTGAACTTACCTTTATTGCAAGTTCATAGAAAATCTTCGCAGCTCTGGTGAACTGAGACTTCTCGATATCCACATTCCCACCAGGCAGCAACAAACTAAATGGGTGAAAGCAGTCAATCAGTATAAGAAGAAGATTCTATCTGGAACATGATATCTGGTCTATCAATTAGTTTACAAGTTGGACCAAATAAAATCCAACTTCCATGTTCCAAACACATCTACCAGCTTAGGTAGGCTAGGTGTCAAACTATGCAGAAACACTCACCCATTTATTGCGTTGAACAGTTTTTCATACTCCTCCTCTGTGAGATTTATGCTGCAAAATCAACATGATTACCTTTATGTACTCTTTATTTAATTTGTTTGTTTTTTTTATTAATAGCATGTAGCTTGCGTTTAACATACCGAATTGGTACAACCCTGGCACCAGCTGACTCCAAGTGTTTCACATATGACGCAGCTATATATGAAGATCCCTGCGCATGAGGGTCGTCCTCCAAGTTTTCCTGGGCTAAAATTCCTGAAATACAAAAATATATGTATATAAAGCATCTACATTACCTTAATGAATGTTAACAATGGTTTTATTACAAATAAAACCAAAAACCACAAGGTTAATTGTTATTAATATTAATATACTATATTAAAACCAAGGTTAAATTTCGTAAAGGTAACATAAGGCTGTACTGGTTTGTTATTTGTGATCCTGGACCACAAAACCAATCTTAAGTAGCACTGGTATATTTGAAGCAATAGCCAAAAATACACTAAATGGGTCAAAATTATTTATTTTATACCAAAAATCTTAGGATATTAAGTAAAGATCAAGTTCCATGAAGATATTGTGTAAATTACCTATCGTAAAAATATCAAAACTTAATTTTTGATTAGTAATATGCATTGCTAAAAACTTCATTTGGACAACTTTAAAGACGATTTTCTCAGTATTTTGATTTCCTCAGATTCTAGATTGTCAAATAGTTGTATCTCAGCCAAATATTGTCCAATCCTAACCATACATCAACGGAAAGCATATTTATTCAGTTTTCAGATGATGTATACATCTTAATTTAAACATAATGACCCTTATGACTGGTTTTGTGGTCCAGGGTCACATTTGTCTTCTAGACTAATCAAGCTGGTGTTTAGCAGCTGGTATCACAACCGCAAAAGCCCACAACCTCTTTAAAAACCATCAAAACAAACCAACTTGGACAAGTCAGGAGACCAGCTAACCACTGATTGGTTTAAGCTTTTTGTCTCGGCAAGGTTAGGTGGTCTTCCTATCATGTTTAATGCTTTTAAGAGTTAAAAATAATCCAGAAGAAACGAGAACGTTCTAGCAACGGAGCTGCGGAGAAGGATGCTGCGATTAAAAAAAAAAATCCCACTGAGCAACACGACATCGCAGGAAAACGAGATGTCACACACTGAACAGGACGTTAAAAACGCATCAAATATTTTTATTCCTTACCGATGATGGGTCTGTAATTTAAATTACGAGCGCATGATGCTGGAAAACCGCATAAAAAAGCGGCAAACACCGCGAGCACGAGCACCTGGCGATACATCCACCTCAGGTAGCACACCAAAGGACGAAATAAATGGAAGCTAGTGAAGAAAATGCAATGTCAGGTCCACTGGCGATGTCAGGCTTTTTAACCAAAGCTGCACCCGGGTCCGCTTATCCGCAGCAGTCGTCACGTTAACCGAACGGCGTCCTGACACGCGTGAATTATTGAGGCGTTGACGGTTCTTCAGTGAGGAACAGACCTGATGAATCCACAATCTAATGAGAGAATCGCGAAAAGTCACGGCTGGCCCCGCCCACTCAAAACGTCACAAAGACATAACATGTCAATTAAATTGTTTTAAATGCCAGCTGCAAATTTTAATACCACGTGTATTTTGAATAATTCATTACACGCTGACTAAACATTAACTTAGGATATATTGTAAAAGATATTTGATAATAGCTCGAAGGCACAATAGAAAAGCTATGTAACAATTATTTTTCACATTTAATAAAAATAAATCATTGTATGACATTATTAAAACAATAGACTCTGAGTGACAATTCTAACACATAATCCCATAATCAACACTGATGACCTTTCATAACAGGGTAGGTACTAACCACTTGTACTAGTACTTACAAAATGTTGCGTCAGCTGTTAAATGAATAAGTCGTCTGGAGAAAGCAGGTTATGTAATAAACACCAGAAAAGGTTTTACTGAGGGTTGCTAAAAAGTAAACATGGTTCTCAAACAAAGGTGTGTAAGAAGTTCAAAAGTTCCTGTAGCTCCATTGAAAGCACAGATAACTTTCTGAACATTGTGGGTAACAGTATTACAGACTGTATAAAATGCCCTCCCACTAAGTTCTTCTGAAGTCTCAGGTTGTGTTTTTTGCAAAACTAACCAACTTCCTGTCAACACTTTAATGCTGACGGGCCACAGGGACAGGTCTACCTACCAAGACCACAGAAACAGAAGAAAGTGTTTAGTAAGCAGGGTGTAGAAATGACTTTTTATTGCAGAAACAGATTGCACAAGAATTATGAGCTCTATGCCATGTTGTGTTACAAGGTGTTCACAGAATATAAAAACATTAAGGTTTATTCTTGTGATACCAAGTCAGTTATGGTCTGAGCTCTTCTTTTCTGTTCAGGCCTTCTGGATCTGAAGTCATAAACCAGAACAACAACAGTAGCCACACCCACCAGAGCAGAGACAGCCAATTGGATCACAGCTTCCGTTGAATTACAACAGCAGACACATTCTGAAGAGAAAAAAAGAACTGAATAAATATCAGTATATGGAATGATTGATAATATCCTGCTGATCTTTTGATGCTACCTGAACATGGTTGACAGAGTTTGCTGATGTCCAGATGTTGAGTCTGGTTGCTGATGGGATTGTTGAGCACACAGCTGTAGGTGTTTTTATCCTGATACTCCACCTCCAGAGGTAGAGATAGACTGATGCTGAAATCAGACGCACTGATGCTGGACAATAAACTCTTTCCTTTGTACCAGGAGAGAGTCACACGACTCAAATTCACCACTGAACACAGCAGCACACATCTGGATTGTCCTGATGGTGGATTCTGAGGACAGTAACTGGCGATGACAGGAACAGGAAGACGTGCTGGGAAACATTAGAGAAGCATAAATAAAATCAGAATAAACTGAGCGTCTGAGTCTGATGGCTTTTACTCACCAATGACAGTAACGTTGAACGTTTTCTTTGACACTTGTTGTCCAATCATCTGTGCTTTATAAAGTCCAGAGTCTGTGGTTCTGATGTTTATGATGGTGAGAGATCCAGTCTGATTATCCAGCATCAGTCTGTCTCTGAATATGTTGTGATTTTCAAAGACAGCTTGGGATGATATGTTGAGTTTAGCGATGCAGTAGTCTCCGCACATCCACATAATCAGATCGTCCTCTTGTATTTTAGTCACACCAGTCTGTAAGGTGACAGAATCGCCCTCCATCACCGACAACGACTTGATTTCATCTGCTTCAACACCAAACACACCTGAAACGCACAAGAGCACTACTTTCTCAATCACTGTCTAAAGCCCTTTAGTAACTTTCTGCTGGTTCACTATAGACCGATTTGGAGTAGACGTCACAGTTACGTCACTTGCAGCTGTGTGCGCATAGTGGCTGCAGAAAAACACTGGTAACAAGTTGAGGTAAATGGGTAAATTCCATGGAATAAGACAAAAAACCTATTTTGATGTCAAAATCGGAATGCAAATAATTTTTCTAGAATACGGTCATCAAAGACGCCATTTGAAGCACAGACGTTTAAACGTACATACTATGGAAGAAAACAGCTATGATTACTCTACTTTTAAACCATTAATTTGATTTAAGCAACAGGTCTACGTAATATTCACATATGCTGTTCATAGACGTATTGTATTGTATTAGCCCCACAGTTACAGCATGAAATATTATTTAAACCTATGACTATTAACATAACATTTATTTATTTTATCTCACAATTCTGACTTTTTTTCCTAATTTCCTAATTTGGACTGTATAACTCAATTCAACTCAAAAATAGTGAGTTCATCAACTCTGAGGGGGGAAAAAAAGCCAGAAGTGTGGGATATAAACTCCTATTCTGAGCTGAGGGGACAGGAGAGAATGACGAGTTGTTTTTCCTTATAGAATTGTGAGATATAATCTCAGAATTGCAAGAAAAAATTCTGAATTTTGAAATATAAAATCAAATGTACCTTTTTTTTTAAAAAAAAAAATCTTTTATTTCATGGCTCCATAGATTGCCACTTGAAAACCGTCATTTTCTGTCACTAGATAGGCTCCGCCCACAAAAAACGTCATCCTTGTTTTGGATCTGTAAGACTATCCCACTATCTAACATCAATTTCGTTGAATAACAGTGCTTATCGCTGGGTGACAAGGTCTTGTAATATCCGGAGAACATTTTGAAAATGACATCTAATCAATATAATCTATAACCTATAATCTAGAATGTATCTATTTTGTACCATATCCATGTAATTCTCTAGCCGTAAAGGCTATCTCTCCAGGGTTTTCTGCAACCATGATGCGTGCACATCCCGAATGTTTAAAAACCTATAATTGGTCTGTTGGTTCACTGTTGGTTCAATTAACGTAAAGAGCAAATATCTGTTTTGCCGCTTGTAAAGTAGCTATTCTTCAATGTAAACAGTCTGCAAAGTTGTTAGTCAGAAAAGTGCATGATAAAGATACTGTCTCTCAAAAGAAAAGAGTCGACTCTGAGCCGCCTTAACGATTCATCATATTTTCAAATCTTATGCCTGTTACCGATGTACGTCACTAGGTAACATATTAGCATAATTGCCGCCTGCCCACGAAATACAAACACTTTGACCTGCCCACAAACACTTCCACTAGTTAATGTGATTACATTCAAGAAGATGCTGTGTTCTGCACACTTTAAAATACCATATTACCTGCTCTTTAAAATTCTCAGAGTGTGGTACGAGTACCACTAGTGGTACGCAGAGGAATCGCTAAATTAAATATAAATTAATGTTAAAATCCAATACAATTTATTTCATTTTTATTATACATTTACTTGAACAGTAAAGTTTTTATTTAACTTTTAGGTACAACACATTCTAATTTAATCATTATTTAAGTTTATTATTTACGCGTTGTAAGCACTGTGCAGTGTTAATGTTCAAATTGTGTATTTACAATGCTAAAGTGTCTGACAACAATAAATATTCTTATTAGGAATAAAACTGCCTCGTTTTTTAACTGTGCAGAGCTGTAGCTGAATAGTTAGGCCAACTACGCTACTGTATTTCAGTGCTGATCATTACGGTGGTACTTGGAGAGCCAAATATTTTCTGATGTGGTACTTAGTTTTCTTGAAATAGTGAGACAAATCTGTCTCAAATGCACACATACCAGGCCAGTAATCTAAAAGGAATCAAAAAGTAGTCCGATTACCCTGCCTGGTTTTAGCTGGTCAGCAGGCTGGTTTTAGAGGGGTTTGGGCCACTTTCTTAGCTGGTCAGGCTGGGAGACCAGATAAAACCAGCTACTTCCAGCTTAAACCAGGTAAGACCAGCCAACCATCAGCAGGGTATATTACCTAAAATCAGTAATGTAATGGATTATGTTACTAACTACAACTTTTGTCATGTAATCTGGAATCACTAATGGACTACAATTTGTAATAAATTGAAAATTGCGTAAATGACTCAAAAACTTAACTGAATCGTTTGGCTGAAAATGCAGTCACAGATATCAGACGTGTTTAGCCAGTTGTTACACTGTCCTGAACTCACCCTCATTGCAACATGTCAACAACTTCACAGTTGCACGTGATTAAGAGAAATAAGCCAAATATGTTTGAAACGGATTACTCTGCAGTCCGAATATAAAGATGCCATGTAGTAGACATAAAACACCATTACCATATGACAACAGGTTTACTAAGTACTACAACCAGTACTACATTAATATGACAAGATGCATCCAAACTACATTTCAGATTGGTTTTAAGCGAGAAAAAGTTGCTTGTTTGTAGTTTTTTTCCCCCTTGAAAACGTATTTTTTCAGTAAAAATTTGCTCACTACATCAGTTGCAGTGTACCTAGATATTATCTTGCTAAACAATGCTAAAAATAAATTAAATTAAATACAAATAACAGTAAAAAAAAAAAAAAAAAAAAGGTTCAGACATTTTGACAGTGGCCTTGAGTAAACTCTTTAGTAATTTTAAACAGTAGGTTTTTACTCCATAAAACTGCTAAAAAAGCTAAAAAGTACATTTTAACTTACCAACGAAGCACAAACCAAACAGAACAAAACCTTGAAGCATTTTTATCAGCAGTTTGCTGTGCCGTCTGAGAGAACATCGCTCGAAATGTGACCAGGTGTGAATCCTCCCCTAACACTATTCACAACCCTCCCCGTGCACACGCACTAACTGTGCATTTGCATTTGTTCCACTTACATATTTAACTGGTAGAACACATTCTTTACGTCTTCTCTTTGTTAGTTATGACAGCCATTCAAGTTACGTGTATATGTCAAAACTTCTGATATTATAAAAAAAAAAAAAAAAAAAAGGAAATTTTCCAGTATCTCACTTTACTAGTGTGTAGTTTACTAGTGTGTAAAACTGCAACCTACTAAAGTGCAATTTCTCATAATGGTTGCATTTGTTTCTGTATTAAATGGTAAGTAGTCATTGGGAAATGGATATTATATTGGTTATTTATAAATAACCTATGACTGTTTATAGATTACAAACTTTGGTTAACACTTTGTCTGTATTAACAGGAAAAAGTCTGTGCTTCATGTTAACAGGACAGGAAGAAGCCATTTAACCACATGCTACATAAAAGACACAAGCAAAAGTTTTTCCGTCCACTCAACAAAACAAAACCACATCTCTGTGTAGATTAAAAAAAAAAAAAATCAGATCCACTGCAGTTTTCAGTTTGACTGAGCTGGTTAAAGGTTAAACATACAAAAGCTTTTCTGTGGATGTGCCACAGCCTAATAGAATAAGGTATTGAAAATCAAGCTAACTATCAATACTATTTTTGCTCTTAATATAACTAACATTAACAAAATTAGACCATAATTTATATAGAGAGTTTGCACTTACGCCACAATTTGGTCGGTTACCCAGTTGTGCGGCCCAGTGTTGACAAGTCTGTGGTTTTCCTGAGGAATTGGGCTTTAACACTGTTGCCATGGGTTGTTTTTGATGCCCGCGGGTTGAAGTGACCCCAATGATGTCTTATTGAGAAATACAAATTTACCAGGGGAACCCCTGGTGTATTTGATCACCAGTGATTTATAATGGGGGACCCCCCTTGAAACGTGATTGGACTAGTGTTGAGTAGCAATCGGGCGGGTTTTGTTGTGAAAACCTGGCAACCCTGACGCAGCCATACTGACAAAACTCGGATGTAAACAACAGCATGGATCTGCATGGTTAATGTACTGCTGAATATGCTGTTCTGCTAATTTATGCAGTCTAAACCACAGAAAAAAATAAAAAATAAAAAACATGTGGAAGCTGCTAAATCATATAGAGAAGGACTTAGTACGCAGGAAAGGGCACACTATTTTGACAAACTAAAGTTGATAGATGGTACAAGCAGTATTGATTAAGATATTAGCCTAATATTTCACCTACCTGACTGGAAATGATTAGAACAACCACAAATGTTGTCAGGATTCTTGCCCTGGAAATCCTGGTTCAGTTTGGCCAACCACAAACGCCTTTTGTTCATCAGTTTTTTAAAACTTTTGGCAGTCTATAGTGCTCCAGGTGTTTCTCCTGGTCCGACTGATTAGTACAGCCCAAAACATGACAATAATTGTCCATTTTTAGCAGCAATAATCAGCATAATATTTGAGTTTAGTTCCGTTTAGTGACATTGTTTACATTCAGTGCCGCCAATAGCTTGATTTGGGGTAAATCTGATTTCATGTTGACTTACACCATTAAGTATCACAAAGAAAAGTCATATCCAATGTTTCCCTCAAGTGGTCATCAGGTGGAACTGCAGGAAGCCACACAAAACAAATTGTTTTAACCTACTACGTTGAACAACACGTGTGAGGAAAGGTTAAACTGTTTAGTTTGACTAAAAACAGCCCTTTTATTAACTGAAGCGCACATAATATATGGAAAAGACATAAGGAGCAAAAGTTATTGTTTTTTTCTTGCCTTGATAGGTGGCGACGTCAATATCCTTCCTTCCTTCGAGATCCCTCAGGAGTATAACTTCCTGACATTTAACGATCATCTTGCTTCCGTTCTTCGAAACGCGTATTGCCTGGCTTCTCAGCAGCGAAATCATCAGGAATATGATTCCGAAGACGAAAATAATTAATAAATGAATCGCAATGGGTATACAATACCTCTGTATAGTGTTGTTAAGCCAGTTCCACGCAATAATGTGCGGTTGAAAAGCGTGTTTTTGCTGTCAGCGCGGATGTATCTAATACGAGCTAACGTTAGTTCAAGGCTAAACACCTGAAAACTACACTCGACATCTTAATTAAATTACGTTTACTTCTCAAAATGAAAACCCCCGTTTTACTTTTATGCTTTTTGCTTGCAAAAGGTGAGTATTTAAAACGCTTCTAAACTTTCGCTTTTACTTTATTGTTTTCTGCTTGAGTGGTAAATATGTAATTTACTTTATTATTCACCGATATACGTAGGCGTAATATTTACATAATTTATCAACCACAATCACACATCTGCTGTGTATTATCGTACTACCGCTTCCCACAAGCTACTAGCCTACTAACCCTTTGAAGTTCAACAGGTCTAATTAGCTAATTCGCATTTGGATTTGTTCAAACTGTTTGTGTTTGTCCTCCAGGCGTGTTTGGTGAAGATGTGATGTCAGTGATGGAGGGAGATTCTGTCAAGCTACACACTGATCTTACAGATTTACAGGGATATGAACTTATACTGTGGACATTTGGAGCTGACAGCACTCGTATAGCTCAGATCAACAATGTAGTCAAAAAGATCTCATTATATAATGATGTTCTTGATGGGAAATTCAGAGACCGACTGCAGCTGGATGATCAGACTGGATCTCTGACCATCGCAAACACCAGATCCACAGACACTGGACTTTATAAACTGCAGGTCATTGGTGGAAAAGAGGTCTCACCCAGGAAATTCAGTGTTATCGTTTCTGGTGAGTATTTTGCAGTTGAATTCCAAATGATTTTAGTGTACACAAGTTGCTACTTTGGTAGCTTTACTATCCTTCTATCATCCTATATCCTCTTGGAGACTAAGCCAAGCTAAATATAGAGTATCTGGTTTCTTTTGTAAAGGGTAAAATGAGACCTGAGTCACACCCTCGTATGTGTAATTTGCAGCACGTGACCCAGGGAGAGAAAACTAGTGGAAATTTTTCATTTGCGTAGGTGACGTTTATAACTTTTGCAACTGCATTTTTATCTTTTTATTAGTATTATGGTTTGTTTCTGAGTTCCTGGGATGCTTGTAAATAGATATGTGTAAAACTCAACTGCACAATTTTGGATTTATTAAGGCGGATTCACCTGTTTTTCATCTTCAGCTCCTCTACCTGTTCCTGTCATCAGCAGAAACTCTTCTCAGTGTTCTTCACTGGGGTCATCCGGGTCCAAATGTTCACTGGTGTGTTCAGTGGTGAATGTGAGTCATGTGACTCTCTCCTGGTACAAAGAAAACAGTTTATTGTCCAGCATCGGTGTGTCTGATCTCAGCATCAGTCTCTCTCTACCTCTGGAGGTGGAATATAAGGATAAAAACACCTACAGCTGTGTGATCAACAATCCCATCAGCAACCAGACTCAACATCTGGACATCAGCAAACTCTGTCAGCCATGCTCAGGTATGGATATTACCTGATTGGTTCAATTCTTTACTTGCACATCAAAAGATGTGCATTATTGTTTGTTGACTCTCTCTGAATTACTGTTTTACAGAGGATGCATCAAATTTAAACCCAGAAGACGGCTTATTCTTAGGTCATGTGGTGCTGATATGCATTGGTGTTGTAGTTCTTGTAATAGTCTTGGCTGCAGTTGGGATGTTCAGTATCTACTGGAAATATAGAAAAACAAATCAACTGAGTAAGTTTACTCACAATTAATAGAGCAAGATAAGCTTTATTGTGCAAGCATGTCATTTTATCTGCCTTTTTAACCTTTTTTATGTAATTGATTTACTTAATTGTTTAAGTCTGTGGTTTGTGTTTAAACAGGCCAGAGCCCTAGGCAAAACTATACTGAGTTGGATAATGGTAAGAGACTGTGTTACTGCAAAAACATTGTATTCATGTTGATTTTTAAGACTATTTTAAAGTAAAAACTAGTAGGCCCTACTAGCCTAACTAATGTAAGTAAAAAAATGTAAACATTTAAAACAAAGAAACAAATGAATAGCAATAGAACAAATAAAATAGAACGTTACAAATGAAATAAACAATGATTTGTAAGAAAAAAAAAATGTATACATTTTAAAGTTGAATTATTCTAATGCACATTGAGAGTTCAAAATTAAGAGATCCAAACCTTGTTCCTAACTGAGAAAACGTAAGTAAGAAAAAACTGAAGTCAACTGAATTAACTTGTATCTGAATTTTAAAGGGGACTGAACCCTCTTTTTATTTGTGATATGCCGTCTCAGTCTAAATTACATTCACACTAGTGAAACTAATTAACTAATTACAATATTATAATAGTAACAACAACGACAGAAAAAGCCTTATATTGTAAAACAGTCGCACTGTAAAATAAATGAAAATGAATATTCATTAGGTATATTATTTTTGCTTTACACTATAGGGAAGTTACAATACTTCTTCACTAGTTTCTACACTTGAAAGAGATATTTAAAACTTCGACTGCAGTAACTTAATACTGCACTTTTAAGCTTTTATTTTGAGAGAAACAGCAGCTTTTATTTAGATGAAAAAACAATAGGCAAAAACACGTCTTACTACAAATCTAGTGAAACGCTGTAAGCATCTGCCGTGAAAATAAAGCATAACTGGTGGCCGTTTCATTCCCAAATGCGCACTAAACTCGTAGCACATGCAATAGATGAGTTTACTGCATTTATTCACTATGAACTGCCGTTCTGAGGCACGAAAAACACTGGATCAGGAGTTGATCGCTTGAACGAAAACAGATATTGTGCTAAAGGCCCATAAAGGTGCATAATGGCCCAAAACACAGCTTTAAAGACCTTTTATGTAAGAATAATACGTTTAAATATATTTAAAAACTACACTTTTTGCCCAGAAAACCTATCGTTTCATATCGCCATGTGACCGTGATAATATCAAGACAGTTTTGTTATTACAATACCACAATTTTGATGATACCGTTACACCCCTAGCAGTGAGTGGTTCTCTCTTTTTCTTTTGTTGTTTTTCCCTGCTCTGTGGTTATTAGGAATATATAATACTTGTACTGAATATTTACTCTCTGTCTAGGTTCTCAAAGTGATGATTTGGCTGAGACAGATGAACTGAAGACAGTATCAGTGAATGTGGGAGGGACTGTCGTTCTAAACACTGGTGTCACTGCAATACAAAGTTTTGATGTGCTGCAGTGGAGGTTTAGTGATTTAAACGCGGACAGCACAAACCCATTTATTGTCTTTGCAAGACTTAATGAACAAAGCAATTTTGATCCTCCTGGTCATGATGAGACATTCAGACACAGAGTAAATCTGGATCAACAAAATGGATATCTTACAATTAGTGGCATCAGGCCCTCAGACTTTGGAATTTATAAACTAAATATCACCAGAAATGGGAGAAATGTGATCTCTAAGACATTTATCGTCAGAGGTGAGTATAGCTCAAATCTTTTAGTTGAATAAAGATCCAACAACACTGAACAAGTTAGATGATCTGAAATTACCAATTCATTCAAGCAAAATGAACCTAATATGAGCTGAATGTTTCAAACAATTCAAACCATAATCTTTATTTTATAATTTTTTTAACAGATTCCTCAGAAAATAAAGAGGAGACAGAGGTGCCAGAGGACACATCAACATTAATAACTGGAGAGACTGCTATCACTTGTCTATAGTCACTGTTACATTATTCTTATTTGTATAAAACGTTTCTGCTTTTATGAGCCTTTAAAACTGGAAAAGGTTTAAAATGAACACTGCCTGCTGTTAACCTGTGAAAAGTATCAGAATGAAGGGCTTGATGGAATTGATGTCACACTAACTTTTTTTGGGGTTATTTTTGCCTGTTGTGCAAATATTCCTGTCATGGACATTTGCATGAATGTTACATTGGTGTCGGTTTTACAGTTTTGATCAGTGTTAATGAACAAAACATCATTTTTGAATGTTTCCCGCCCTCTAGTGGACAATCTGTATCATAAGGTGTGTGTTTGTAAATAGTTTTATAATGTAAATGAAAGGCTGCAGTTTTGGTCTGAACATCATTTCAGCCTCATTAAGGACAAAATATTATTTATTTTATTACTATTTAATAATAATAATAAATTGCTCTTTTAAAGTTACTGTCCTATAAATTGTGGGGAAAACCTCAGACCATTATATGCAATGCAAACACAGATATGCTCTAAAATTTGTAAATGTTAACTGTACAATGTATGGTAACTTACAGTTAGCTTATTAATAGGATTTGACTTTTTTTAATGTTTTTTATAAAAAAAAATGAAAACATTCAACAAAAAAATTGTTGACCTCGAACTGTGACTTAGTGGTGGCCCTTTCTTTCTAACACAATCATTTACTGTGTGCTCGCATCACCTTCAGTGAATCATTCATTGAGTTCCTAGGTGGTCTGTATATGTTTTGATACCCTGATAGCACTCCATCAAATAGACAGAGATGTGTATTTGATGTCTGCCTTTATATTTGCAAGACATATTTAAGTGTTTCCTCATTTGCAATATGTCTATAAGACGTTTCCTATCAGCAGTGTTGGGAAGGTTATTTGGAAATGTAATAGGTTACGGATTACAAGTTACTTGATTTAAAATGTAATAAGTAGTGTAACGTTTCAATTTATTACTTTATTAATGTAACATTACTTTTAATTACTTTTTGATTACTGTTCTAAATTTCTGATATTTTCAACTGTTAATCATTTTGAAACATTTAAACCAGGCAGAGTTAACCTTACAGTAGCACTTAACACTGATTACTGTCAGACTTTCAAAGTCCTTCATCACTTGAATTAAGATTATAATAAGTAGGATTATAATAAGGGATAATATACATCTTTATTTTGTGATAACAACTGGCTGGATGTACATTATCCCACTTATTACACAGCTGCTTGATAGATTATTTAGATGTTTCGTGTCAATACAATTACTGATCTGAGTTGAAATATTTGAATGCAAAGCTTCCATGAAGAAATCAGTTGCTAGCAAACGGCGAGTTCAAACTAGACGTTTTAGGGATACAATGCAGTCATACCAGTTTTCTTACACAACATTTCACTACATAAATAATAAAGTAGTATTACTAGTTTGTTAGTTATCTTATAATCCATTACAGTGTATGAAAAAAAAAAAAGAAAAGAAATGGCAGCAGCTGGATTTGTATGAAACAATAGAGCGAGTCCACGATACCAGGATGACAGAATTAAGAAATTGTCTACATAGTATTGAATTAAACTTTAATATTTTATTAGCTAACCAAACGCAAAGCTTCCACCAAGAAAAACTATCAAGCGTATAGCACTAACATAAGTTGCCCTGAATGAGTCTGAGTTATTAGTTTTCATCAGATGTTATCAAGGAATTACATACCTTGGAATGTCATGACTGACCAATCAGAATCAAGCATTCCACAGAGCCGTGTAATAATTTAATTTAAGGCACAGCTGCCATCAGTTTCACATTTCTCACACTATTGCAATTTATCAACCAAAATTTATCCACCAAAATTATTCATACTAATTGTTGCTATGACAGTATTTACACAACTATCAATACTTTGTTGACCAATTACCAAGCAATGCTTAATTTTGTTCAGTCTGTGGTGTAAAAAGGTCGCATTAGCAATTTAAAGAATGACACTTCAGCATAAAGTTCAGATCAATGTTTCTGAATAAATTTTGGTCTCAAATTTTTATCAGTTTCACTTGTAGTCCACTGTATGAAGAATTTTTGGTTATAATAGTCACAGTTTACTTTATTTTGCTATTTTCACTTACATAAATAAACTATAGTGTCCTGCACCCACTAGTAAAAAAATATGAAAAAATTATATAATAATTTTAAATTTCTTTTTGAATTAAAAAAAAAAAAAAAAAAAAATTCTTACACTTTAAGAAAAGAATACTGTTGCCAATGTTTATTTTGATGTACATTCGCATGAGATGAAGTGTATTAGAACAAGCTATTTTCAACACAAACATTGAATATACCTACATTATAAACAGTGCATATAAAAATACGCGTATTTCTTTTTAACCATTTTTTAAAAAATTTTCATAAAGTGAGAGCAAAATGGGTACAAAAGAGAGAGAGTTGATTGTTTTAATAGTTAATCAGTGAACTGAAGTTGATGTCTGAGTTGGTCTTTTCTGTTCAGCTTTTCTGGATGTGATTTCGAACCCCAAAACAACAACAGTAGCCACACCCACCAGAGCAGAGATGACCAATTGGATCACAGCTTTAGTAGAGTCACAACAACAGACACATTCTGCGTCTGACGGTATAAAAGAAAAATAAACATATAAAATGACTGATAATATACAGCAGTTTAATGTAAATAAAAGTAATACTACCTGAATGTATCTGACAGAGATCATTAATGTCCAGATGTTGAGTCTGGTTGCTGATGGGATTGTTGATCACACAGCTGTAGGTGTTTTTATCCTGATATTCCACCTCCAGATGTAAAGACACACTACTGCTGAGATCAGACACACTGATGCTGGACAATAAACTGTTTCCTTTGTACCAGGAGAGAGTCACATGACTCACATTCACCAATGAACACAACAATGAACAATATGATGATGAAGATGGTGAAGAACAGTCTCTGCTGATGACAGGAACAGGCAGGCGGGCTACAAAAGATCAGAAGTGTTTTGAAACAGAACATCTTGACTGGAATAGATTTTATAGATTTTAATATCATGAGGAAATATTCTGTTCATGAGCACCTCGCTATTAACAGAAGAGTTGACCCAAAAAAAAAAACAAATCCATCAATAGGACGTTTCAACTTTAAACCATTGCTTCTGTCCACAATACGAGTCCATAAACCATAAGAACACTCATTCTGACGGCACCTATTCACTTCAGAGGATCAACTGGTGAGCAAGTGAGTTCCCATGAAGAAACAAACTCATAGATAACCTGATGGTCAATAAATGTTCCACAGATTTTAATTTTTGGGTGAACTATTCCTTTAAATGACTACAGTCAACAGTGTAATTGATATTTATAATATTTGTAATTTATCCACAAATTTCCTATACCCCATGAGGCCTTGCGTCAAAAGTAGGAGCCTCTTCCGGTTCAAAGTAAACAAGCGGGATGTGACACTCATGCATTCAACAGCCGACAGAGTGACCAGCAAATGAAGCCTCCTGGAGCACCGAGACTTTCCTCTGACTGTTTCGGGAAAAGTTTTAAAGCTTCGAGAGTGTCGAAAACAGCGCGATCTGGTGGTTAACGTTAGTAAAAAGGAAAGCAGCCAAAAGCCTCTGAAGTTCCGTCGGATGAAGCATTCACCACAATTTCAATAGATCGATCCATGTTATATGCACAAATAAAAGCCTAACCGTGTGTGTGTTTGTTTGTTGAATTTCTGACTCTGATAGAGTCGAGGCTTCATCTGGCATGCCCTTTAACACAAGCTCTGACGTCTCGGTTCAAATGTCATTTCACTAGTTGACAGTCATTCAAGATTTAGCGATCCAAACTTGCTAATGATGTGGGAACACAAATTCGAAAAGCGTATGTTGTCCATAAGAATGTAATGACATCTCTCATGAAGGTGTGCATCTTTACAAAGTAAACAATGGTCTAAAAAACACTTAGCCTCTTCGCTAATTAGCACACAAAATACCATTGGTATACGTCCGCCGCCACACCGGAAGTTGTACCCACGTTCTTTTTTTACAGTAGCGCCCCCCGGAAACTTGTGGATATGTAGCATTATAATTTACAGTTTATATTAAGCAGATGCATACAGTTGAGGTCAAATCTTCAGAATCTGCTAAATTTTCATTATTTTACCAAAATAAAAAGGATCATACAAAATGCATGTTATTGTTTATTTAGTACTGAATAAGATATTTCACATAAAAAATGTTCACATATAGTTCACAAGAAAAAATAATAGCTGAATTTATAAAAATAACCCTGTTCAGAAGTTTACATGCACTTGATTCTTAATACTATATTGTTACCTGAGTGAACCACAGCTTTTTTTTTAGTGATAGTTGTTCATGAGTCCATTGTTTGTCCTGAACAGTTAAACTACCTGCTGTTCTTCAGAAAAATCCTACAGCTCCAACAAATTCTTTGGTTTTCATGCATTTTTGTGTATTTGAACCCTTTCCAGCAGTGACTGTATGATTTTGAAATCCGTCTTTTCACACTGAGGACAACTGAGGGACTCATATCGAACTATTACAGAAGGTTCAAACACTTACTGACGCTCCCGAAAGAAAAAACAATGCATTAAAAGCTGGGGGGTCAAAACTTTTGAACAGAATGTGGATGTGAACATTTTTCTTATTTTTCCTAAATATCACATTTGTTTAATTTAGTACTGCCCTTCAGAGGCTACAGGTGATACTTGCATGTTTGCCAGAAGACAAAATAAGTTAAATTTACCCTGATCTTTAAATTAAAAAAGTTTTCACCCCCCTGGCTCTTAATGCATTGTGTTTCCTTCTGGAGCATCAGTGAGTGTTTAAACCTTCTGTAATAGTTGGATGAGTCCCACAGTTGTCCTCAGTGTGAAAAGATCATACAGTCATTGTTGGAAAGGGTTCAAATACACAAAAATGCTGGAAAACCAAGGAATTTGTGGGACCTGAAGGATTTTTCTGAAGAACAGCAGGCAGTTTAACTGTTCAGGACAAACAAGGGACTCATGAACAACTATCACTATACAAAAAAATCACAGCTGTGGATCATTCAGGTAACAACACTGTATTAAGAATCAAGCGGATGTAAACTTTTGAACAGGGTTATTTTTTTTTATAAATTCAGCTATTATTTTCTCTTGTGGACTATATGTAAACATCTTTGATGTGAAATATCATATTCAGGTCAGTACTAAATAAACAATAACATGCATTTTGTATGATCCCTCTTATTTTGGTAAAATAATTAACATTTTGCAGATTCTGAAAGGGGGGTGTACACTTTTGACCTCAACTGTATATGACAACAGAGAAATTAGTGCCAAATACAAATCTTGAGTCTGTAATTCTTAACTCACCATAAACAGTGACATTGAACGTTTTTCTTAACATCTTATTTCCAATGATCTGGGCTTCATAAATTCCAGAGTGGTCGGTTCTGATGTTCCTGACAGTGAGAGATCCAGTCCGGGGGTCCAAATGCAATCTGTCTTTGAATCCTTTCATACTTTCAGATACTGAGATGCTCTGGGCTGATCTGTTGACTTCAGCCATGGGAGAGTCTTCAGCTCCGAATCTCCACAGAATCAGATCATCTTTTTTTATTTCAGTATCAGTGTGTAGAGTGACAGAATCTCCCTCCATCGCTGACACTGACTTCATTTCATCTGTCTCAACACCAAACGCACCTGAAAAATAAAACATCAATGTTTTTTTTTTTGTTGTTTTTTTTTTGTTTTTCAGATAGAGAACTGGTACAGTAACCTTCTGTTTAACTTTTTTAATCGTTTACTTATCTAATTCGTATAAGCATTTTGATCAATTTTAATATTGCTGACAGAAAAATTGAGAATATGGCCCAGCCAAGTCACCAAAAAAAATATTAAAATTGCCTATAAACATAACGTTTTACTTACCAACAAAACCAAACAAAGATGAACAGAACAAAACAAACGCATAGACCATTTTTAAGCTGCTCACCCAACATGCAATAACTCAAAACACTCAAAATGACCAGTCGCTGCATGTGAATCCTCCCCTTGCAGGATGTGACACCTTAGTCTGCATATGCTAGCTGTGGTTGCAGTGGTTATGTTGGCGTTTACATTGGCAGGAAATGTTCTTTTAACACAGGGAGTTAAAATGGTCATGTTTACTGTATCTAATACTTTTGAAGGTGAAATAAAGTCAGAAAACAGAATATCTGAGTGAATGTTGGGAAATTAAATCACTGTTAATACACAATTCACTGTATACTGTGAATTGGTTATGCTCCTCTCATTTGCTAAATGCATAAATGTTCATGTAAAATAGTTACATTTAGTCATTATTATTTCAAATAAAGAGATATATAAGAAAATTCTTTAGCACATTGGTGTTAATGAATGTACTATATTATTTAACTAACGAACAGTTTTGTTTGATGTGGTATTCAGACTGTGATAATCATGTCAGCAGAAGAAAAGAAACCTTTCACCCACAAACTACATACGTGAACTCTCGTGAACAAGCTGTTTGTCCACCCAAGAAATGAAACCACATTTTGTTCCAGATAAATAAATGTGACCACAACAGGTTTCACTTTGACTCACAACCTGTCACACATTCAGTGAATTACACCCATTTTTTCTTTCTGCATGAGAAAAATATATACTTTCTGTTGGTCATTTTTTTTTTTTTTTTTATTGCTTAGAAATAACATTTAAATCAAGTATCATTTTGTCTACTTGTACCATTAGCTAACTGCAAAATTACATATTCAGTATATTTTAGAGAATATGACAATGCTATTTGAAACTTTAGATTATTGTTGTGCTGATTTGGTTTGGTAAATGTTGCAAATTATGCTGATTTTAAATTTACTTCGTATTGACATTAACATATAGTACTTAAACGTCCCAGGCAGAGTGTCTGAGAACAAAAGATAACACCTTTTTTCACTATGGACTGCAGCAAGTAAGTGATTTGAAACAAGCAGTGTTCTCTATGTATTGACGTAATTTCAAATGAAACAGGAAGACAGGGTGGGACATATCTAGCAGTCCCGCCCCCTTTTCAAATAGTGTTTGTTATATCACAGCTTAGGCCAGAGCCATTGAGCTCAGTAAAGCTGCATAAAGCCGTCAGGACACAATATATGACGGCAGGGCCGTGCCCAGACCTTTTGAGGGGCATGTGCTGAAACTGAAAAAAGGGCACCCCCAGCCCCCACCAACCCCTCCACAAACCCCTCCACCACCAAAAAAATAACACACAATAATATTCTTATATTATATTTAATTAGTATTAATAACTTTTATACAGATAATATATACATATAGAGGGTATCTTTAAAACTAATTACAACAACACACCCGGCCTTCTAGTTATATATATATATATATATAAACCTAAATAATACAACATTGTTTTAGTGTTTTTTGTCAGTACTACATTGTACAGACAAAAACAGTTGAAATGTTCTTCTAAATCTTTTTTTTTTTTTACAAAACAACAACAGAGTGAGTAAATGATGACAGAACTTTAATTTTTGGAGGAAGGTGCACTTTAAGAAATTACTAATGACTTTAACTTGATTCATGAATGTGCAGGTTTAAATAAACTTAAATGCACTTACATTACAAAAGATGCAGTGACCTGGTGGCTCTTTGTTTAGCTGAAGTTGACAAGCCAAAGGGAGAAAAAGAGAGAGAGAGAGAGAGAGAGAGAGAGAGAGAGAGAGAGAGAGAGAGAGAGAGAAAAATATTAGTGAAACATAACAATACAACTTAAAAAGTATTAAGGTTTTGACTACCTCACTCACTTACAGCAGTGGTGTCCTGATGGACCAACATCCGACAGAGTTCAGCTCCAACCCGTCCACACGCCTGCTTGAAAGTCTGTGGTTCTCCTGAAGACCCTGATCAGCTGGTTCAGCTGTACATGATTGGGGCTGGAGCTAAATTTTGCACTCAGGACTAGATGGAAATCAGTACTCAAAAGAAAAAGCAGACAAACATTATATTAATGGTATAAAACAAACAAACAAACAAACAAATAAATAAATAACACTATGTACAATAATATCTAAGAATGTAAAAGGAAGAAAACATACATAAAAATAAGTTAAGCATTACACATGTTACAGTTAAACAGCCAGGAGAAATCATTATACATGAATATGCTACCTTAATATTATTACCTGGTCTCTCTCTCTCTTTCATTACACATTTTCATAATTGTTAAATTACGATTCCAGATGGCTGATTACATATGACAGTGATAATCTTTATGGCTAAATACTGATTCACGAGCTTTGTTTGAGACGCACCCGTAACTGTACTCTGACGAGTCTCTCTCTCTCTCACGCCACAGCTTAAGACGCAACTCCTACAAAGATCTTCAAAAATGCTCTTCGGAAACCTACGGGTGACGTCACGGACACTACGTCCATGTTTTTTACAGTCTATGCTTTGCACACATGCAGATTACATTCTGCATGATAAAATATCTCATTCTCATTGTGTAAAGTGTTTTTTTTTTTTATTTAATACAACATTATTACAGTAGTAAACCATGTTTTTCTATGTTTATACATGTGAAGACTAGCGGAGAGTATACAATACTAGATTTTTTAAAAAATCTAGCCAGCAAACACGTGCTTAATATAATAGCATCGTAAACTTTAACCTACCATGCTGTGTGACCATAGGCTATATAATATGATGGAATGTTAATAAATTACATCATGTAATTTACATGCATCAGCACATTCAGCAGATAGCCATAACATCAAAATAGAAATTTCTTATAATATATTTTACCTAGCTGACAAGGATCACTCGGTTGCTTTGTGTCAAACTCAAATGCAGTTACACCGCGGGTTTTTGACCAGCGAGTGTGTGCAATTTGTCCATCATTAAAACGACGACATCACATTACGTCAACATCACACCGGTGTGGTGATGCATTATATGAACCTTTATAGACATACTAGTGTTTATTTCATAAAGACAACGTTGCACTTATTCAAACAACAAGATATTTTACCGTTACAAGACGAAGATGTTCATCTGCTTCTGCTCTATGACTCTGACTGATGTGCTGAAACGTAAGTTCGCGGTGCTCAGGGGACGGAGTTGTGGAGTTTGGCTGACAGTTTGAGCGGTTGTAAGAGATGCGCTTTTTAATGCCTTTAATTGGTTAAATATTTGTTAAAAAGACAAACAGACGTAAAGGGTTACCAATAGCATTGATTTATTAAACCCCCCAAATGTCAAAGTCAAATGACTTAGATATGCTAAAGGTGACCATACTGTAACAAGTGTTTGTTATGGTAATGCCTCCTGAGCTAAAGCAATCAGCTGATCAGTTAACCAGAATGTAGCAGAATCATACACATCTAATGTATTGTCTTTGACAGTATATGTTCCTTTTTGATGGACCGAAGCAACCAGCAAGTTTTTAAAAGGAAAGGACGTGATGTGTGGCCAAGTATGGTGACCCATACTTGGAATTTGTGCTCTGCATTTAACCCATCCAAGTGCACACACACAGCAGTGAGAAGTAAACAAACACGCACACACACCATGAACACACACCCAGAGCAGTGGACAGCCATATTGCTATCGCTGCGGCGCCCTGGGAGCAGTTGGGGGACCAGTGCCTTACTCAAGGGACTCACCTCAGTCATGGTATTGAGGGTGGAGGGAGCGCTGGTTATTCACCTGGGTTAAAATTATATGATTTTCTTAAACCATCACAAAGTTGAGACAGTATGGCAAAAGCACAGATCATAAACAAAATTATCTTGAATTTTTTTTTTTTTTTTTTTTGCATATTTTGTAATGGTCACATGCAACTGCTTTTTTTACAGGAAGGATGAGGGGCTAATTTGGGGGGTATTTGTTTATCCATAAACCTGAGTATGTCACATAACCTGCTTTCTGGTCAGATGGCTGAATTATAATAGAGAGGATGGAAGAAAACTGCCAGAAATACACAACAAATTTCCAATGCGGAAATCTGACAGTTGAAGTATGCAAAGTGTGCAGTGAATTATAGTGAATTGCACAATATTAGTTTACGATAACTAAAGAAAGGACTGAATGAGACTATTTGTTTTGTTTTTGTTTTTGCTTTATTGGTATAAGGAGCACCCTTACCTTTCACACACTAAACTGCTGATAGAGATATTCCAATGTGAAGCTGATCAGTTAGATTACAGTGGATAAATAGCAAAAAATATTTGATAAATGCATTAATGTGGCAGAAATGGTTACGAAGTACAGTTGCCAGCCATGCTGGCAGCAGCACCCACAGCAGCTCCCACAGCACCCACGATGGCTTGACCTGCTGCAGGGATTCCAGCAGCACCTGATGACAAGTATTTCAATTGTAAGGGCCTAAAGGAGTTTCATTGTTAAACTTGGTACAGAGGATTTTAATGCCAGATATCTGACTCACCTAAGGCTTGAAGAGTTGCAATCACGGATCCAGCTGCAACCCCTCCTCCCTTAGCCACAGTGGCAGCTGACATCATAGAGGCGGCATAAGAACCTGCAGCAATTCCACCTGCGGTGAAACCGGCCGCTGCTAAAACAGCAGGAGCTGCAATGACTGTTGCGACTGTTGGTGCAATCACAGTATATTTAAACAACTACTAGCAGTTAGATCAGGTGGATCAAATTCCATTAAATCTTTATATATTCTACTAAAACATTTTGGTAACACATTGCTCCAATTATGCATCAATGCATTAACTACCATTTGCTAACAATGAGCCAGTGTTGGGGGTAACACACAAGTAACATGAGTCACGTAATCAGATTACTTTTTTTCAAGTATTTAGTATAGTAATGCTTTACTCTTAAATTTACAAGAAATACTTTTTCAGATAAGTAACGCAAGTTACTTTGTTTTCCTATTTATTCACTGACAGCTCTCCTGTCCCCATGTTAAGAAAAATTGGGGGTGAGAAGCAGACCAGAGGCACTTCTTATTAATTGTGAAAGGACCTTTACAGTTGCCAAAAATATAACTTCAGGATTTTCTGCCATTAAAAATAAATAAGCAAGCCCAGGCGAGAAAAAGTAATGCAAAAGTAGTGCAATGCATTACTTTCCATACAAAGTAACTAAATAACACAATATTGTAATCCGTTATTTTTAAAAGTAACTTTCCCCAACACTGCAATGAGCAATGGATTTGTTACAGTGTTTATTATTTTTTATTAATGTAGCATATAAAATACAACAGTTCATTAAATAACATTAACAAACACAACTTTCGATTTTAATAATGTATTAGTAAATGCTGAAAATAACATTAAGATTAATAACTGCTTTCTAAGTATTTTTCTTTGTTAGTTTAACTATTTAGGCTTAACTAATATTAACAAGTGGAACATTCGTGTGAAGTTTATATATATATATATATATATATATATATATATATATATATATATATATATATATTTACAAAATTAATTTTGACAAAGTAACATACAATCGCGTATCAAAACTAAAGTAGTACATTAGTATATATATTTTACCTGCTGCTGCACCAGATACAAAAAGGGTAACTAGAGGATAAATGGGAAAAACATTTGTCAATTGTTTAAAAACAATTATACATTTATTATATATTTTACATATATATATTTATACATTTATATTAGAAGACACTTACAGGGATCCATCTTGGATTCTGCTAAAAGACACAAACTGGATGTTCTGATATGCTTGAAGCCCTCGTACAGTTTGTGGCACGGGTCGTTTGCCTTAGTAGCTCAGTGGGAGCATGCTTTTCAAGAATGGAAACCGAAACCAACATCACAAACGTTTGCTTACGGCGTAACCTATACCGACCGATTTATGTAGTTAAACAAGGACAAAACAATTACGAATAAAACCACTGAGAGAGAGAAAATGACTTAGTTACTAGAAATGGGACGAGAGCGACAACTGCTGGTCAGATTGTAGTATTGCAGGCGAGAAAGTGTCAGGTAGTAAATAAGTTTGAAATAGCCACAAACTGTATCCGCACAGAAATACTCAACAAATGACAGATATCCTTCATTTTGTAGTGCTTTATTAATTAGAGATTGTTTCAAAGGAGCTTAAAAGCATTAAACAGGAAAGTAACAGAATTAGTAAAGCCAACTTCAAATATAAGACAAATCCAAATTCTGTTGTAAAGATCTAAGTATCAAATTCAAGGACACAATTAATTTGTATTACAATTTCTTGCATTTATACTGAAAGGCAATACTCTGCAATCTTGCACAACACAACATATTTTAATTGTTTAATAATAATAAAAAAAAGATCTTCAATCACAGTATCACTTTGCTATAACTGGTCCTTATTTTGCCATAAGCTCTTTGGTCTCTGTCTCATTCCCTCCTTCGTCTCCATCGTCTCCATTGTCTCCATCGTCTCCATTGTCTCCATTGTCTCCATCACCTCTACCTTTGGTGATGGCTGCTAATGTCATCATGCTGGCAGCCAGAGAAACTCCTACTATACCAGTGGAGGTGAATCCAGCCATGGTGAGTGCCACCGGGGCCAACACAACCGCACCAACTAATGATAAACACAAATAATTATCTTATGTACAACTGATGTGCTTTCATTTAAAGGAAATATTCCTCAGAACACCTTTACCTGCCCCAGCTGTGACCCCGATTATGGTGAACAGTTCTGAAAATTGATAAAAACTGATTAAAACACTGCAGAATTTATTTATAACAAACTCTATCCACCTTTCAACGTGAAAGTAAGTCTATGGCCGAGACTTCCAGTTCATTAGCCTATAGCAAAATAACGAGAAGAATAACAACTTGCAGTAAAAGACAACACATTAAAAATAATATGGTAAGACACACCAATTTGCAATAGCAAGCAGCAAAACAAGATGGTTTGTACAGCTAAAAATAGCTGGACGCAGATGAGACCGGAAGCCAGACACATAAAAATTACAAATGGTCGTGCCCGCCTTTACTGGAAAAATAAGGTGGATACAAACCCAAAACAGGTAGGTAGGTATAGCAGGGTTGCCAACTTTTAAGTTCAGCTTGGAGTGAGGTTTTTTTTTGTTTGTTTTGTTTAGCACCATTTTAAACTTGGTTTAAATTCAGTATTTGCTTGCTGTCATTGTGTGTACTTATACAAGTATGAAAAGGATGTAAGTTATTAACTTTTTCGATTTCACATTTAAAAATATAGTGTTTAATCATTTCTAAATATTAATTCAAATGAAAAACTTAAAAATAAGAAAGCTAGTATGATCTGAAATATTCTAGATACATGTATATTTAGTAAAGAGCCATACAAGTACCTAGTGGGTAAACCATCGCATTACAATTTTTTTTTTTTTTTTTTGCAGACCACTAAATGACTATAATTTGCCTCCTTGCATTGGAATGTAAAACCCTTTTCCCTATTTAAGCTTCAATATTACACTAACTATATATATATATATATATATATATATATATATATATATATATATATATATATATATATATTAAGTTATTAATGGACCATAATTATTGGACAAACAGTATTTGGTACTAAATGATCTCCTTACAATATTAAATGATTATTATTGAACTAAAATATAGAACACTTGTTTAACTGAAAAACAGTTAAACTGTATGATCAAATTAGCAATACCTGAGGGTTAAATACAAGAAAAACATATTAACCCTTACGAAAATTAACCATGGTTTTATTATAGTAACAGTGTAGTAACCATATTTTTGGTGCATTTATTACCATTTGTATAACCATAGTTTTTTCTACAAATACCATGTTTAAACTATTGTTAGTGTAGCAAGACCATGGTTAATTTGTGGTTAGTTATTTTTTGGTTTTATTTGTAGTAAAACCATATTTAATTTTCGTAAGGGCTGCCTCTCCATCACTCTCCAGAATAAAATTATACTGTAAATGTGATCGACTTAAAAATCAAGGAATAATATGCTGTAATGTTTAGCAAAAATTGCTGCAAGTACCTGTATAGTGAAGCTGTGTTCTCTATCCAACTTAAACCCTTTCGAATCTACTGTCCAGTAGATCACGTGACTCTTTTACAATTTACGCCACATTACGTGCGCCAAAACGGTATTTACCGTTTGAAACTTACAACATTTGAAAGCTAAAAGTTTGTTTAAAATCGCAAGCAGAGTTGCCGATTTGGCGACATGAGCAGAGTGAGAGCCTGAAAGCAAAATGCGTGAGAGTTGGCAACCCTGGGTATAGTTTGAGACAGAGTCGTGAAATGTCGGAGATGGTCTTAAAGTAGTTCAGTTTAAATGTATCGTATGAATTGCACTTACTATATGGAATAAAAATATATAAATGTACATTTACAACACTGTGCTTGAATCAGAATACAAAAACTAGTTATGCGAGGGCGTTTCTAATACAGCGGCTTAGGGACTAAAGTAAATTTGGCATAGTTCTCTTCTGACTGCTTTTACCAATACGATATTTACTCATTTTAAACAGCGATTTAAACATGCCATTAGCTTATTTGACACCGTTTTGTAGTGTAAATACTAAACAAAATACAACCCCTAACTCATATCTGATAGAATATTGATGTTTAAACACCGGTGGAGTTGAAACCGTAGATAAATCTTTATCTTATATTCACTAAGAGCAAACGTTTGCGCTACTTACTGCGTTTCATGATTTAAAAGATCGTACAGAACGGTGTTTTCACACAAAAGAATTTGTACCGCAGTAATATATGATTCACAAGAAAATAATGACGTAACAAAACCGAAACTCAACCAGAACTGAGCACAACACCGGTGTTATGGATCAACTTGGGATCATGTTATTCGGGGATATGCGCGTGCACGCAAATAGTTTTACCTGAGATTCCTGCAGATGTTGGACAGCCACAGATTCGTCACATGAAATTTTCTACGGAACAGATTTCAAAGCATTCCACATTATTTGTGAATGTTTGTATAATTATTGGACTCTGTTGTTTTCCCTTTCGCTATTCCAATGTATCAGACGCCGTTCAAGGGCAGTTTAATGTGTTTTCATGTAGCGTCTCACAGACCGCGCCCAGATTGTTTTGTTAAGGCTACATTCGTGGATTTTTTTTCTAACAACAATTAACAATAAGGTATTTACTTTGTAAAACGCATGTATGTGCAGTTGTTAAACAATCTTTAATTTGTGTATTAATTTTATTTAAGTAGGAATACTGCTGTGGTTAAAGGGACGTCAAGCACTTTATTAACATTATTTATTTCTTTTTTTAAACTATTGATGAAGAATAAGTGATAAACAAGCTATAGAAACATATAAAATGCATGTTTCTATATTTCTGTTACTAGGAAGAGAAATCTGCTGTCAGAAATGACACATGTCAGTGTAATGTCACCCTGGACCACAAAACTAGTCATAAGGTCAATTTTTTTTTTAAATTGAGATTTATACATCAGCTAAAAGCTGAATAAATAAGCTTTCTATTGATGTATGGTTTGTTAGGATAGTTATTTGGCTGTAATAAAAAATAAAAAAATAAAAAAAAGGTTTCGATATATTTACAAAATATATAAATATACCCATGCTATTTAAGGTTTTTTTTAGGGTCACATATGGCAGAAATATTTTTCTTAACAAAGGTCTATCAATTCAAGTCACCTTTATTTATACTGTGCTTAATACAGTAAAAGCAGCTTTACAGTGCTAAACAGAAAAATAGTGTGTCAATAATGCAAACAAAATGTAATTATGAAAAGCAGCTCTAAAAATACAGTAAATTTTTTCTGTTAAAGTCAGCTCTTCGTAGAGTCAGTGAAGTCATCATCCAGCTCAGTTCAGTTGTGTCGATGGCTGTCTTGTGACAAGGTGGATCTGTCTCTAGGGCACATCTAGTTGTCATGGTCTCAGCTGACATTCAGAGAAATTGTGGTCATCTCTAGGTTCTGATCCACCATCTGGTCTGGATACAGACTGGATCTGGTTAATTAACATCATTCAATTAAGCAGAAACATTTTAAGGCATTGGTTACATATTGTGATCATAATGATAATTTTGCAGTTTTGCAACTGAACTTTTACTAAAGTAAATTTGGCATAGTTCTCTTCTGACTGCTTTTACCAATACGATATTTACTCATTTTAAACAGCGATTTAAACATGCCATTAGCTTATTTGACACCATTTTGCTGTGTAAATACTAAACAAAATACATCCCCTAATTCATATCTGATAGAATGTTGTTGTTTAAACACCGGACACCGGTGGAGTTGAAACCGTAGATAAATCTATATCTTATATTCACTAAGAGCAAACGTTTGCGCTACTTACTGCGTTTCCATACTGTCTTTTGTATGTAGTACGTTTGTCACAGGACAAAAGACAGTATGGAAACTGGAAAAGGAACCTGAGTCAGCAAGAAATTGAAAAAAATTTTAATTGTTAAACACTTTTCACAATTGTTACATACATAGCTAATATGATTTGTATAAAAAATACTTTCCTGTGTTCACCACACATATTACAGAGTTTGGCTTTTGAATCTGTTCATCACGTTTTCTACTGTTAGAAACACAAGTAGTCTGGTGAGAGCCCAGGATGTAGTATGTAAAAAATTAAAAGCAGGAGTCATGAATTGGTCTAAACCGAGATCTAAGCCTATGCAAAATGTTGATTTTTAGATCAGTCATAAATCAGTTATATGTCCAGGGAAGAGGATACAGAGGCATCAGAGCAATCAAGAGATCTCAGAAAATAATAATAATAAAAAAAGAAGTGTAAAATCACTTAAACTCAAGCCAAAGCATCTGTTCTTTTTTATTATTTTATTTTCTTTAATATTAAGTAATAACTCAAGACAATTATTAATTTTAGTAACAATATTAACCTTAAGATCAGTTAACAAGACTTAACATAATAGACTTTGCAATTCTCGTTTGCTTTACGTAGCTTACCGCTAATTTTAACTTAATCTATATTTGTTCATTAGAACACATATGCCAGCACACTACAGACACAATGCTATACAGAGATATTGAAAGAAAATACTTACAGTTTCACTTCAGTTCGTTGAGGAGTTTGGTCATTCATTGCAACGATTGTCCCATGTTGACGTGGGCGTGGTTTGTGAGCGTGACATGGGAGCATGGTAAACTTCCTTAAAACTGTGTGAAATACGCAGACACGAATACGGCGAAATCAAAGCGCTTTATTTTGCATACCAAATGTATACTACGTGTGAAACACGTTTTTAAATCTATGATCTGTGCAATTTCGCATGTGACGAATCTGTCGTCGTCTAATATCTGCTGGAAATCCAGGTAAACATACTTCCCTTGTCAAAAAATCCTATTGGAATTTCAGTTAATCCTATAGGATCTTAATGGATTCTTAAAATCCTATTGGACATTCTGATTTATTTTAGTGGAATTTCAATTTGTCCTGTAGGATTTTAGGTGATTTTTAGAATCCTATTGGACATTCTTAAAATCCTATTGGACATTCTGATTTATTTTATTGGGATTTCACTTTGTCCTGTAGGATTTTAGGTGATTTTTAGAATCCTATTAGACATTCTTAAAAATCCCATTGGACATTCTGATTTATTTTAATGGAATTTTTATTTTGTCCTGTAGGATCTTATTAGAAACTTAATAGACATTGTGGTTTTTTAATGGAATTTCAATTCGTCCTGTAAGATATTTTTGAATATAAAACCGATAGGTCCGGTCATTGTTTCTGATGGGTTAAGCCACATTCTAAGCTGTTGTAAATTACTCTACAAACATACACCTTTGTTTACGTTTCTGTGTTCCACTTTGTTGCAACCAGAACTGTTTCTGAGACACTCGTCGTGGCTATCAACACCCTTAGCTGTTATACATTCACTGTAACCACAGCTTATTGGGGCTTATTGCTTTATTATATCATACTTTACTAGAGTAACTTTAACACTGTGTGTGTGTGTGTGTGTGTGTGTGTTTGTGTGAGAGAGAGAGAAATCATGCTGTAAACATCTAAACAGTATTTTGTTTTTATTTAAAACACTGTGCTGACAGTAAAATATTTGCAGAAGTTGTGCTGTTTTCTAGACAATTATGATAAGCATTTCATTTTAGCATCGTATCAGAAATTATATACATACAGTATTCGACAGATTCATATAAAATATACAGTTTAGATGAAAGTTAATATAGTTGACACAAGGTTTCATTTACCATCACTTGAAGGAACACCATACATAAAAATATACTATCGTAAAAATATCCAACCGTCATCAGCAGAGCTCTGTGTTAGGCCTATACATCAGTCAAGCTCAACGTTGTTTGGCTGTAATGCAACATAGGACGTTTTTTTGAAGCTCATGTGCACAACCTTGCGGACAATTTCCAGTGGTTTCAAAACCATGAATGTTGCAGATGGCACCACTTCTTTTATATGGGAAGGAGATCCTTCAGACACAAAACAAGCAGGTGCAGTTTGTAAAAGCTGAACTTTGATCAGTGGCTTGTTCTTGTGATCATGTATGATATTTACAATTGACTCAATCTTTCCAATGCAACCATTTCTTAGCTGAACAGTAAAACTGTTGTGTTTGTACGCCTTTCCATATTTCTCTGATGTTAACAGTTGTCCATTTGCAATGGCTCTGTCATATATCTCTGCAGAGTACTCATCATTTTCAGACAGATCACAGACCGGGAGCATTAAGAACTTATCCTTGTGATCTAGCACTTTTTGTCGAGAACATCCCAACAAAACAAGGCCTTCCAGCTTCTGTGCCTTAGCAACAAGAGGATAAACACCTAGCCAGTCATTGACAAGTTTGTCCACCCTGTTTGAGACATCAGCACTTGTCATTGTTTGTTTGAGTAGTTGAGGAATGGACTGAAGCATGTTGAACTGGCGTGCGATTTGAGATGGAATGTAATTTGTTCCATGACACAACCTCTTCAGTTTTTGGTTGTGACCCTCAAATGAAAATGCAGATGTACACCAAAGAGGTCCATACATCTTCACAGAGAAGGGCAAGTGTGTGAGTTGATGGACATTGAAGGACATTTGGCACAAGCCATATGTCGTTGGTATCTCCTGCACAAACTTTGTTATCTTGGATGTCGCAGCTGCCCATTCACTTTCTGTGATGGTGTCTTTGAGAAAACAAAAAATAGCAGTGACCAGAAGTAGCCAATGTTTCAGAAATCTTGTTGGAAGAATCTTGTACAGAACAGGCCCACTGTAGAACAATAGCCAGCTTCGGCATTCTGCAGCCTTCCACCTTTGCGCTACTTTCACAGTCCGTGGTACTCTTGGTATATCAGATGGAGGTTTGATGGTAAGCAGCCTTTGATCAACATGCTTATGTGATGTCCCAATGTACCAAGGGCTGTCATGGTACTTGCTATTGAACCACAAGTCCAAGAATTGCTTTGTCACTCCCAAGAGAGCGCAGTGCATGTAGTCAATAGGAAAGCTGTTCACAATGTCAAAACCAGTGGAGGGATTTAGGAGGACTAATGGCGATACTGTCTTCACCCCAAATACATGATCAACATCATTCGCAATGGCCCTCTGCCCACATTCAATGACATGGCCATGGGTTCTTTTCTGTGCCTCAGTGGGTGGATAGACTCTGGCATATCCTCTTCCCTTTGGCACTGTTTGCCCTTCATTTAAGCAATGGCCACATCCATATGCACCATTGAACTGATGTATACCTTGAAGCGCACATCTTGCGACTGCGTCACATGAGCATATGACAGGGAAAACCTTAGACACCACAGTTGTTTTCGTAAGTGGGTGAATCCATTCCAGACCTTGTGAATTGATTTTTAGAATGTCATCCACAAATTGCTTAAGGTAGATGGACATGTCAGGTTTACCACGCCCAAACCAGACACCTGCAAGTATCATGTTTTTGAAACGAACATTTGGTTGGAGTTCATTTATGACACATCTGATGGGCCACAGTGAGCAAGGTGAGGATTTAAACATTGGAATGCCATCACAGTTCCATAGTAGTGAAATGTCATTAGCTGTGAAGTTTGGGAGTGTTTGATACATTTCACCCTTTCTCACATCATTTGTTCCACTTTCTTCTGACTGAAATGTGCAATCTTCTTTTTGTAGGATGTCTCTTAGCTGATCCACAATAGAGAGACTCATATAGAAATTGCCCTCTGCAATATTCTGTTGTTGGTCATTTATCTCATTACACTGTGGACAATGTGTGCTGTTCTTTGGAAGATATGTTTGGCAAATCCTGCAGAAAAGGTGAACATTTAGAGACTCAGATGGACCATGGAATATTTTTCGGAAGAGGTGGAGAGATTGTGGCAATATGTTGCTGCTTGGGAGAAAGACATTCAAGAGCTTTAAAAGATCTTCCACAGTACTTGCTGTTAAACTGTGCCTTAGTGAAAAGGACAAAATTAGAAGTATGCCCTGTGCAACTGTTATCTCTGATCCTGTGTAAAGCGGTGCCCCAATTTTTTCAAATTGTGAATTAGAATCAGTATTTGTGTCAGCAGTGCCATCCATTGCAGAGTCTACTTCTTCCTGTGTGTCACTCCATTCATCTTCACCATAGTCCATTTCATCAACAGATTCATAAAATTCCTCATCTTCCTCACTGTCCACAAGAGAGTCATTCTGATAGGTAAGATCATCACAGTTGTAATGAGGAGTGTTGTATCTTCGCCATCGACTTGTCTTTGGAAGGGGGCAACTCGATTCTGGATCCAAAAATCTAGTAATATGATCGAGGAGTATTTTACCATATGCTTTGAAGTAATAACATGAAAAGCCATAAAATGTCCTTAACCCTCTGGTACTGTTCAGTCACATGTTTAGTTAAATAAGTACATACGTTGGGTTCCACAAAAACAAGGATTTTGGACATTGCCATATTTGTGGGAACATTTTGTATATATATAGAGCGAGAGGGGTTTTATTTTTTATAATAGTTTTTTACATTTCATACATTTTATATATATACTGTGTGTGTGTGTGTGTGTATATATATATATATATATATACTGCCATTCAAACGTTAGGGATGAGTAAGATTTTTTAATGTATTTTAAAGAAGACTTTTCTGCTCATCAAGGCTGCGTTTAATTAATTAAAAATACAGAAAAAAATATTAATATCATGAAATATTATTGTAATTTAAAATAATGGTTTTCTATATTAATATACTAAAAAATAGAATTTATTCCTGTGGTGCAAAGCTGAATTTCCAGTATCATTACTCCAGTCTTCAGTTCTACATGATCCTTCAGAAATCATTCTAGTATGCTGATTTATTATCAGTGTTAGAAATAGATGTGCTGCTTAACATTTTTTTGGAACCTGTGATTCTTTGATAAATAAAATGTTAAAAAGAACAGCATTTATTTATAATAGAAATATTTATAACAATATAAGTCTTTACTATTCTGAATAAGTGCTATTCTTTTTCACTTTTGTTCATCAAAGAATCTTGATAGTATCACAGGTTCCAAAAAATAAATAAAAAAATAAACAATTATATATATATATATATATATATATATATATATATATATATATATATATATATATATATATATATATATATTATTTTTTTTTTATTTTTTTTTTTTTTTTATTTGATATATTTTAAATTGCAATAATATTTCATAATATTGCCTTTTTTATGTAATTTTGATCAAATAAATGGAACTTTGATAATGAGCATAAGAGACTTCTTTAAAAACATTAAAAATCGTACTCATCCCAAACTTTTTTAGTCTATAAAAGTCTATTTTGACCTTAAGCAATATACGTGCGACTACAGTAAATTAACAGTTCTAGAGGGTTAAAAACTTCAAAACAAATGATCATATCAATAACAGTATTACACAAGACATACATATGTTTATATATTTATAAATATTAAAAAGAGATTGCATTTTAAATGTATTAAATTTACTAATTATTATTTTAAATGTATTAATTTTGATTGCTTTTCCTCAGCTCCAAGCTGTAAAAACAGGCTACCTTTTGTAAGGGCCTCGTTGTCGTTCATTCATTTCACTGGAGGGATATCTTCTTGTTTACAGTGTGTGGTCACTGTTGTACAAAGATTAAATATGTTAGTATGTATTAAGTATGTAACTTGCTGCATGAAATCACTACTACACTATAAACAGTAACAATAATAATAATAATAATAATAATATAAATAAATAAATAAATAAATAAATAAATAAATAAATAAATAAATAAATAAATAAAAATTCATAATCATGGATTTCTAAAGTCAAAATAAAGGTAGGACAACATTTTTTTTTTTTGTATGTAATCATACTAAAAACGCCGCCTACAACTCACTTGGTAGGCGTGAACGTTCAATTGCGCATGCGCAACACTTGCTCAAACTGCAACGGTCGGATGAGAGGATAGACGTTCTGGAAGA
This sequence comes from Cirrhinus mrigala, assembly GCA_036247105.1. Taxonomy (NCBI): domain Eukaryota; kingdom Metazoa; phylum Chordata; class Actinopteri; order Cypriniformes; family Cyprinidae; genus Cirrhinus; species Cirrhinus mrigala. The sequence goes on along the minus strand of CM070028.1, from coordinate 40,010,199 downwards.
GGAGCTAGCAGTGACACAACAATTGTAAGTAACGTATTTACAAGTTTCATTATTTCAATATTTGACACAATATAGAAATATTTATGTGTAAACCCGTATAAAATGTTTTTGTCGTCAAATGGTTTAATTAAACTTTAACTTTTGTATTGTTAGTCGTCGCTCCATTTCGTTGTAGAAAGGAAGGGATTACATTAATTACATAATAGTGTTTAACATTTTACCTTTATAGGCTGTTTACACCACACGTAGAAATTTTATAGTCATTTCTTAAACGTTATTTTTGAAGTTACATCGCAATTGTCTTTATCGTCAGGCCTCAGTCGTTAGGTCTTATTGCTGCTGGTTGCTTAGTAACAGTTTTGAACATCGTTTTGGAGGGAAAAACCCATTAGCTATTCTACATCCACTATAAACCCTGGCTTCACTGGTTTATTATTTAAATGTAAACAAAAAAAATCGCACAAGCAGGACACTGACGTTATCTGTATGCGGTCCGGTTTAAACAAAACCTTAACCAAGACTACAAGCCTATAAAACATTCGTGTCTTTATTCATTAAGCATCGAGGTATATAATATTAGATTTTTGTGGCCATTCCATAACCACAAACCGTGGTTTTGCAACAAAAAACATAGTTTAACTATGTGTGGTTATAACAAAAAAAATGTATTCTATAATAAAATCATGGTTAACTTTCTTAAGGATCTGATTGACAGAATACTGATGCAGAAGAATTTAAGTTGTTGGTTTTTTTATCCTATTTAGAAAATGAGGTATATGTTAATCCAATGGATAGAAGATCCCCCAACATGGGATGTGCTTCCGACGAACAAAATTATAAATGGCCGCTGCGAAATTGGTTGTGTGTGTGATGTGTCATACAAACAAGAAACCAGCCCAGCAAAGATTTTAAACATTGGTAAGTATGTTTTTGTAATATGTTTGTGATACTGCGATAAAACTGATGCATGTTGTGATTATTATTATTATTTATCATTTCAGGAACTAGATCTGCTATGCTGAAGCAGCTTTACTCTCTAGAGAAAAATCCATTTGGCAACAGAACCGGGCCTGAAGAGAATGCAGAACTAGGCAGAGGGCAGCGCAAGAAGTACAGCAAAGTACTATCTGATTCGGAGAGCAGTGAGGAATATGAAGTAAGTTAGAATGTTGCTGTTTGTGGTGTTAATTTAGGACAAGATTGTGTCTAAAATCTAACACTGTATTTACTTGTTTATTAAACTGTTGTATAAAATCAGTATTACATTTGCAATCGTGCAGATATGCTTGAGAAAACAGGACTCTTGCTCATGTGAAATTGCTGATTTCTGTCATATATAAATATAGGGGGAAAAAACATATGGGGTATTGTTTTGCACTCATATCTTGAATTTTAAGTGTTATTTTATCAGTGTTTTAACACAGTCAGATGCCCTGTATCATTTTCATCAGGAAATTGCAGTGTAAGCTAACACTTTTTTAGTTTAGAAAAAAAGATGATGTAAAAAGAGTTGGTTTTTACCAAAGGTTTTTACTATTCTGATAGCACAGATGTCAACATTTGGTGGTTCAAATATCCATGTGAGGTCTCTCTTAAAGTTTTTAAAGCATTTTTTAAAATTTATATTCATAACAGTACATATTCGTCATAAATAGAAACATCAAGATTAAAATTAAGTAACTAGTATATGTTCTTTGAAGAGCTGCTTCTCTATTTGTTGGGTATTATTGTGTCTGGTTTGTGCATTTTAATTAGCAGAAATTCTACAAAGTATGTAGTCTCTCGGAAACTGTCATTTTTTGTCACATCCATAATGCATGATTATCTCCTTTTTTTAACATAGACTGATATTTTTCTGATGTTTAGACAAGGGATAATTAAAATATAAGCAGATGATTCGGTATATTGGTAACACATACATTCTCTAAGTATTTATATGTCACATCCATAATTCCAAATGTCACATCCATAATGCTGGATTTGCCCAATTCTCTTTTTATCTACAGCCGGTGAATAAACAAGTCACTGCAAAGAACATCAACAGGATGAGAGCCAGATCCTTTTTACAGCAGTATAATCAAGAAAAAGTAAGATTATTTCTACAAGGTGACATACATGTGATGCTGTAAAGTCATTCCGCCTTTATTTCTTTTTGTGATTTTCAAATGTCTTTTTTTGAGTTTTTTTTTTTAATGACATGAGAGTAAAAGATGATATTTTTGCTTGAATTAATTAATTGTTTTTCAAAATTGCTAAAACACTAGGCCCCGTTCTCTGAGCAAAATTTTTACTAGCCTAAATCAGTTAAATGTTAAATAAATCACTCTTTCTGCAAAAACTTAAACACGTTTAGGCAGTTAGACTCTATTTGATTTTGAGTGCAGGTGAAATTGTTTTAAAGTGATTATTTGATTTTGCTAGAAGAGTCAGTATTTTAAAATTTTTGGATATGCATTTAATGTTGTGGGAAAATTTGTGAGGGTTTCAAGAAATATGTCTTAGCAATTGTAAAAAACTGTAAAGAATAGTTGACTAAAAATGAACATTTATTATAAATTTACTCACCCTCAAGGCCATCCAAAATGTAGACGAGTTTGCTTCTTTATCAGAACCGAATGGGAAATTTAGCAGTGGATGCTGTTAGAATGAGAGTCCAGTTGGCTGATTCACAATGAATCCACCAATTTTAGGACATCAATGAATGTCTTGTGAAGTAAAAAACTGTCTGTTTGTTGCAAAAAAAAAAAATCCATCATGAAGGTGTTTTTAATATCAAACCGTTGCTATGGCTAAAATATAAGTCCTCTATCCATAATGTTGCTTTCTCCAGTTAAGATGTCAGCTTGTCTGAATCAGGAGAACAGTGCACTGATTTAGCATCTGTTTACACGCCAAAACAGTCAAGTCAAGTCAAGTCACCTTTATTTATATACCGCCTTTAACAATACAGAATTGTGACAAGGCGGCTGTACAGTATTAGATAGGAAACAGTACATCAACAATGCCAAAGGCAACAGTAAGCACTCACATTTTAGGTAAAGGTAGTTAATCAAAAACAATAAAATAAAATGCAATATTGTGTTAAGAGAAAGTGTCCCCAACTAAGCAAGCCAGAGGCGACAGCGGCAAGGAACCAAAACTCCATCGGTGACAAATGGAGAAAAAAACCTTGGGAGAAACCAGGCTCAGTCGGGGGGCCAGTTCTCCTCTGGCCAAAGGTCCCGTGGTCTTGTGCCGACAGCCGTCTAGGTGACGAGGTCTTCACTGAGGATCCGTCTCTGGGGCTCATCTAGTTGATGTGGACTCCGCTGACATTCAGGGCTGTAGAGGTCGTCACTAGGTGCTGATCCACCATCTGGGCTGGGTTCGGACTGGATCCGGGGGACTGCAGTGACCATCTGATCTGGATATGGACTGGATCTGGTGGTTAATGTGACCTCGGAATAAGAGAGAAACAGACTAATATTAGCGTAGATGCCATTCTTCTGACGATGCACTGAGTACATCGGGTGTTATGGGAAGTGTTCCCGGTTCCGGTTGACCTAATTAATGCAGCCTAACAATCCTTTAACGGATTTGAATTATAAGAATATGTTGATGTGTTAAAAGTCAAAAACAGTCTAAAACCATTCTAAACAAATATGTTAGTGAATGTAGTTAGAGGACAACATGGGATGGACTTTTTAAGTGGAGGAATTGTTATTATTCTGAATTAATTTTTATTTTGGACAGAATTGACAATGTAAAGTTAAAATACCTAATAATAGATTTCTTTCTTACAAATACAAAGTTTTCACTTGACAAAAATTTGGATTAATTGAACAAAGTAGTGTGGATTACTTTGTAATGATGTTGTAATGTTTTTATTGTTGATATTTTTATAAGCTGTTTACACTCTCATTTTGTACAAAAGTTTTACAAGACATACACTACCGTTCAAAAGTTTGGGGTCAGTACATTTTTATTGTTTCTTTTCTTTTTTTTTTTTTTTTTTTTTTTTTAAGAAATTAATACTTTTATTCACCAAGGATGTATTAAGTTAATAATTAAAAGTTTATTAAAAGTTAATAATAAATAATTTACATTGTTATAAAATATTTATATTTTGAATAAACACTGTACTTTTTAAACTTGTTATTCATGAAAGAATCCTGAAAAAAAAAAAAAAAAAAAAAAAAAAAATCACAGGTTCCAAAAAAATATTTGGCAGCACAACTGTTGATATTATCCAACATTGATCATTCTAATAATAAATCCGCATATTAGAATGATTTCTGAAGGATCATGTGACACTTAAGACTGGAGTAACAGCTGATAAAAATTCAGCTTTTCATCACAGGAATAAATTCTATTTTAAAGTATGTTAAAATAAAAAACATTATTTTATATTGTAAAAACATTTTGCAATATTACTGTTTTTTTTTTCTATATTTTTAATCAAATAAATGCAGCCTTGATGAGCATAAGAGACTTCTTTAAAGACTATTACAAGTCTTACTGACCCCAAACTTTTGAACGGTAGTGTATATATTTTTTTATTTCTGGGTGAACTACTCCATTAATAACTACATACAAACTGTGCTAAAACTGTTTTACAATTCTAGGAATTAGTCATGGAAGCTGTTACACCGACAAGGAATGACTTACAGAATGAAATAAATGAGCAAATCCTGGCAGAACTGAGAGAGATCAAGAAAGTTCTTATGGAAACTTTAACACTTTTAAAAAAAGGTAACCTGTGTAAAGCTTTTAATTTGGCTAAATGATTGTATCAAATTCTATAAAAATGTATATTATATTTTGTTCTAGGATGCACTCCATTATTGACTCCTCCACAACCCCCTTCAGATTTTCTACCGCCGGTGGTACACGCCCCAAGTTCTTCTGCACAGCCTCTTCATGTTACAGAGACTAGAAGTGACGACAGCTGCAAAAAGGTATCGTCTTTAAGTAACATTCAGAATGCCTTTTCACTAGGGCTGCATGATTTGGCCAAAAATTATATTATATTATAAGGCTGTTACTAACGATTATTTTGGTAATCGTGAAATCTGTCAATTATTTTGATGATTAATCGAATAATCTGATAATTATTTTGTTTGAGGTAATGAAAATAGACCTAAGCAAGAAATAGTCTTTAAAATTACTTAAACACATTTATAGTAGCAATGAAGCAATAATAATTAGTTCAGATAAAGTATCAAAAGCAAGTGATCATATGTTTTTATTAAACAAAACTGTTAAAATACATGATGTATTACAGAGCTAATGTACATTTTAAAAAATGACTGCAGAGGGCGCCAGCGGCCTGACAATTGTTTTTACACTTTACTGCTTGATCTAATCATTGTTTAATACTAACTCAACAACATTTAATTCAAATGTCCACTTAATTACTATTATTTGGCCATTTCTTTACTAAGAAATGCTACAGCAACTGTAATTTCTTGAATATGCGGATATCAAAACATATCAACTTAAAGCAAGGGTTTCAACTTTAATTTTGAAATCACGATGAGCAGTTAGCATATTGAGAAAGACATTGATGTATTCCCCTGTGTTTGTGTAGGTTTATAAATTATTTACCTTACAAATCTGATGAAATGGCGCACTCTTCGTTCCCACATGGGCCTCCATGGATCGGACTTATTTGTTCAGCACATCCCATAGATGCTTGATTGGATTGAGATATGGGGAATTTTGGAGGCCAATTCAACACTTCAAACTTATTGCTGTACTCCTCAAATCATTTCTGAATCATTTTTGCTTTCTAGCAGGGCGCATTATCCTGGGAATACCATTTCCATGAAAGGTTGTACTTGGTCTGCAACAATGCTTAGGTTGGCGGTCTATGTGAAAGTAACGTTCACATGGATGGCAGGACCCAAGGTTTCCCAGCAGAACATTGCCCAAAGCATCACACTGCCTCCTGTGTGTCTGTGTTAGGGATGGTAATGCCTCTGCATAAAAGTTAACAATGTCATGCATTAATTTAAAAAGTGTACATTGGATGCAAGTTGACATTTGTATCGCGATGCATACTTTCTAAAATATTTACATTGGTAAAAAACGATTTATATATAATTATTAGCAGATGCACTATACTTCTATTGCTTGGCTAGTGATCTATAATTTGTGACCAATATTTTATATGTAGGTTGATTTCTCCTCTCCAAACTGTTTTTATCAAACAAATTTACAGATAATGTAGTCACCCCTTTGTCATCCAAAATGTTTATATCTTTCTTTCTTCAGCTGTAAAGAAATTATGTTTTTTGAGGAAAACATTTCAGGATTTTTCTCCATATAATGGACTGATAATGTGCCCCAATTTTGAACTTCCAAAATGCAGTTTAAATGCGGCTTCAAACGATCCCAAATGCGGTTGTAAACAATCCCAGCTGAGGAAGAAGGGTCTTATCTAGTGAAACAATTGGTTATTTTCATTTAAAAAAAATACAATTTAAATAATTTTTTAATCTCAAATGCTTGTCTTGCTCTCCCTGAACTCTGTATTCTGACTCAAGACAGTTAGGGTATGTCAAAAAACTCATTCTTTAATCACCTATGCTGCTACGTGAATATGACGTATCACAACACTACAGAGACAGAGGCTTAGAATGTAGATTAACATGAATAGTGAATTTGTATTTGATAATAATTTCTAATCAACTGATAAAAGAAAGACATGAAAATTCTGGATGACAAGGGGGTGAGTAAATTATCTGTACATTTTTTCAGGTCCAAAATCAATGCAGCTGTCTACCAGGAGATTTTAGAGTAGACTTCATGCTTTCTTCTGCTGACAAGCTTTTTGGAAATGCTGATTTCATTTTGCAGGAGGACTTAGCACCTGTCCACAGTGCCAAAACTACTTTTAAGTGGTTTGATGACCATGATATTGCTGTGCTTGATTGGCCAGTAGTGGTGCAACGGATTACAAAACTCACGGTTCGGATCACTCACGGTTTTTGAGTCACGGATCGGACCATTTTTCGGATCAGCAAAAAAGGAGAGGAGTCAAATGTAATTTGCTTTCCATTTATTACAGGAACAGTATGACAAGAAACTTTTGGTTTTATCAAAAATAACAAATAAAATAAAATACAAAAATAAAATCAAGAAATAACCAGCTGAATCAATAAAATTTTAAAATAAAATTTTCAATACTTCAGTTGAAAGACAACCTGAGACCTGAAAACAGACCAAACCTTATAATGACAAATTTGTAGGGGGTACGGTACGGTACAGCACGGTACTTTTTTTTTTTGGTACATTACTCTCTGTGTAATAACAAACATTTATATAAAAAATAAGTCAAAAAATCTCGATTTCAACATTTTAAACAATAGGGCCCTACAATACTAATACATTTCTGTTACATGTTAATCATTACCTTTTTTTTGACAGGTTTCCGGTTAGTTTTTGTGTGTATACACTATGATATGATGCTAATTTTCTCAAATGAACCGGTATAGGAAAGGTAACCTTAAATTACATCTGTTGTAATCTGGCGCTATATAGAAAATAAAGTTTACTTGACCTTCAAGGGGGGCCGGGCCGCCCCCCAATACAATGGCAGGGGAAACAATTTAATCTACACGTTTTAAAAATGAGTTAATCCGCGGGTCACGTGCGTTCCGAACCGTGGGTCGTGATCCGCACGGATCATGGATCAACCGCGATCCGTTGCACACCTATTGGCCAGCCAACTCATCAATAGTTTTTTTAAACTCTATTTATCTGGGGTGTCTCGCTGTAATTGCGTCCCATTACTAAATGAATTAATCATGTTTAAAACATATATATATATATATATATATATATATATATTTATTACTAAGTTCACTTTTTAACTCTGTTTTTGTTTCATTGTTTGATCACTATTTTTTAGGTGAGAATTGGCCCCAACACCTCAATCACAGCTGAACAGTATGCCCATGTAAAATGGACAGACCCCAGAAAGGCCACAAAAGATCTCTTATTAGCAGTGTTTGGAAGAATCACACTTTCAACACACTGCTACACTGGAAGATGCTCCAATGCCTTCAAAGACAAAACGGCTAAGCCTCCATTGGAGCCTGAAAAAGTGTCTGACATCATCAGTAAGTAATAGTAAAAAAAAAAAAAAAAAACATTTTAGCAAGATTGTCATATTTTAAGATATTCAAAACAGGATACAAAAAAAATGTAGGACTATATTCAGGAATTTGGAAAATTACTTACTTTTTAGAGCAATATTCTTTTTTTCTCAATTGCTGACACTTAAAGATATTGGATAGGAAATATACAAAATGAGTCAACTGTTATTTCTGGTACTAGCAACAATGGATGCAAACTACTCAACTCGATAGTGGCTATAAATGCATGTGACTCTTGCATGTACTACATATACAGGGATTCTAATGTACAAAATGTATTAAAAAAAGATACTGAATATAGAGGCTAGCTGTGCATTAAACAATTTTTATGCACAACGTGAAGCAAACATCCAATGTGTAGCATAGCAGGGTTGGGGTCAATTCAGGAATGAACTCAACAATTCCAATTCAAAGAAGGAAATGGAATTGGAATTCAACAACAATTACAGGAAACAGAGTTGGAATTGAATTGGAATTACAGGAAGTGGAATTCAATTCAGGGAAATTCCACTGAATTCCGTTTATTGCTGTTTCTGAGCATTTATTTGTGATTGCATTTAGAGACATACATTTGAACTTTATTTATGATGCTTTACAAATACCAAGTAATGTATGAAATAGAGTTGATCAAATGCAAGTAAATAAAAATGAGAACTGTTATGAATTAATAATTGAATGACAGTGGTGATAAGTTTCTGGATGTACTATGCATTCAATATATGATTACCACATAATATATGTCTCAACTCACAAAAAAATGAGTCATGTTCATTCATGTATTTCATTCACTTTTTATTTCATCGAATTATCATTTCCTGAAATTTGGCATCACTAAGATTGCATCTCTCAGGCCTAAATATCTCAAGTGGAATTTAGTGGAATTTATTTGAATCGAATTCTGTTTCCTGACATTCCAATTAAATTCCAATTCCATTTCCTGTCAGCTGCATGCAATTCCAATTCCAATTCCATTCCAGGAAGTGAATTGGAATTTACCATTCATTCTCAATTCAATTCATGAATGGCCCCAACCCTGTAGCATAGTGCATTAAAATCACTTAATGCATTGCTAGCCATGGATTTTCCTGCTTATACCATGGCCATTTGCCAGTCTTTAAAACTTAAAAGCGAAGTTCGCGTCCAGAACAAAAATGTACAGATAATGTACTCACCCCCTTGTCATTCAAGATTTTCATGTCTTTCTTTCTTCAGTTGTAAAAAAATTGTCTTTTAAGGAAAACATTTCAGGAATGTTTTCCATATAGTTGTCTTCTATGGTGCCTGTGAGTTTGAACTTCCTAAATGCAGTTTAAATGCAGCTTCAAAGGGCTCTAAACGATCCTTGCCGAGGAAGAGGGGTCTTATCTAGCAAAACAATCTGTTATTTTCTAAAAGAAATGTATAATTTTAACCTCAAATGCTCATTTTGTCTAGCTCTGCATCAACTGTGTATTGCGGTTCAAGACAGTTGGGGTATGTTGAAAAAGTCCCATCTCATTTTCTCTTCCAACTTCAAAATCGTCCTACATCGCTGCAGAAGCACCGACCCAGTGTTTACAAAGTGAACATGCAAAGAAGGTCAAACACCCTTTACAAAAAAAAAAAAAGGGTAAAACAGCAATGTAGGACAATCTGGAAGTTGGAGGAGAAAATGACTTCCCTAACTGTATTGAACCGGAGTGTATAGAGGAAGTAAGTGCATCGCAGAGCCAGACAAGACAAGCATTTGAGGTAAAAAAAAATTTAATTTTAAATTTTTCAAAGAAACTAACCCATCGTTTCAGTAGATAAAACCCTTATTCCTCGGCTGGGATTGTGTACAGCCCTTTGAAGCTGCACTGAAACTTCATTTTTAACCTTTAATCCATTGAGCACCAATGAAGTCCAAAAATCCTGAAAAGTTTTCCTGAAAAAACATAATTTCTTTGCGACAAAAAAAAAAAGACATGAACCTCGTTAAAGATATGGGGGTGAGTAAATTAGTGGAGTAATCCTTTAAGGAGTTCTATTATAACATATTTGCCCACAACATTCCTCAATAAATAAATAACTTATGTTCTGTTTATTTTTTTCCTTTACAGGTTACATCAAAAATAAATTCAGAGTTGAAACAAGTCTTATAAAGAAGGCCATCTCGCAGAAATGCGCGGATGAGTACAAGATAGCAAAAAGGCGCCACGATGGTGTGTGAGTGTGTCTGTAATTTGGACTGTTTTTGTCATGATGTTTAATGTAGTCCACAGTTATTCCTTTTTTTTTTTTTGGAGGAAAGCCTGCAATACTGAGTATAATATGAACATAGTAAAAAAGCAAATTCAATGCAATTCAACTGTTCTTATGAAAGAAGAAATTAAAATACTATTGAAATTAAAACAACAGAACATGTATTTGTTGATTTGTCTTTTATTTCATCAATCCTATCAATTCCTTCAAAAGTTTTTGCAGTAATGCTGTGTGCAATGCTAATGTAGGTTGTGCAACAATGAACAATGTACATTAAGGTGAGTTAAAGTAAATTGCAAGACACAAAACTATTGGGTAGTAATAAATACAATAAAAATCTTTAAAATTATTGAAAGATTATTTAGAATAAAACTGGATCCCATTAAAATCCTGTAGAAATGATCCTATAGGATATTTATGTCTTGTCCTATAAGACGATCCTATAAGAATTCCTAATGGAATCCTTTAGGATTTTTTGAACATTCACCCAATTGGATCCCATTAAAATCCTGTAGAAAATCCTATAAGACTCTTCCTATTGGAATCCTATAGGAATGGTTCCAAAATATGATAGAAATTCTTATTAGAATCCTGTACAAGTTTCCCATTG
>CM070028.1:39978051-39999125 GCA_036247105.1 Cirrhinus mrigala | reverse complement strand
CCATTAAAGTCAAGTCAAGTCAAGTCACCTTTATTTATATACCGCCTTTAACAATACAGAATTGTGACAAGGCGGCTGTACAGTATTAGATAGGAAACAGTACATCAACAATGCCAAAGGCAACAGTAAACACTCACATTTTAGGTAAAGGTAGTTAATCAAAAACAATAAAATAAAATGCAATATTGTGTTGAGAGAAAGTGTCCCCAACTAAGCAAGCCAGAGGCGACAGCGGCAAGGAACCAAAACTCCATCGGTGACAAATGGAGAAAAAAACCTTGGGAGAAACCAGGCTCAGTCGGGGGGCCAGTTCTCCTCTGGCCAAAGGTCCCGTGGTCTTGTGCCGACAGCCGTCTAGGTGACGAGGTCTTCACTGTGGATCCGTCTCTGGGGCTCATCTAGTTGATGTGGACTCCGATGACATTCAGGGCTGTAGAGGTCGTCACTAGGTGCTGATCCACCATCTGGGCTGGGTTCGGACTGGATCCGGGGGACTGCAGTGACCATCTGATCTGGATACGGACTGGATCTGGTGGTTAATGTGACCTCGGGATAAGAGAGAAACAGACTAATATTAGCGTAGATGCCATTCTTCTGACGATGCACTGAGTACATCGGGTGTTATGGGAAGTGTTCCCGGTTCCGGTTGACCTAATTAATGCAGCCTAACAATCCTTTAACGGATTTGAATTATAAGAATATGTTGATGTGTTATGTGTAAGCAAGGTTAAAGAGATGGGTCTTTAATCTAGATTTAAACTGACAGAGTGTGTCTGCGTCCCGAACATTGTAGGGTAGATTGTTCCAGAGTTTGGGCGCTAGATAAGAAAATGATCTCCCGCCCGCGGTTGATTTTGATATTCTAGGTATTATCAAATTGCCAGAGTTTTGAGAACGCAGCGGACGTGAGGGACTATAATGTGATAGGAGCTCGCTCAGGTACTGAGGAGCTAAACCATTAAGGGCTTTGTAAGTAATTAGCAAGATTTTAAAATCTATACGATGTTTAATAGGGAGCCAGTGCAGTGTAGACAGAACCGGGCTAATATGATCATACTTTTTGGTTCTAGTAAGAACTCTAGCTGCTGCATTTTGGACCAGCTGGAGTTTGTTTATTAAGCGGGCAGAACAACCACCCAATAAAGCATTACAATAATCTAACCGTGAGGTCATAAATGCATGAATTAATGTTTCAGCATTTGACATTGATAGCATAGGTCGTAGTTTAGATATATTTTTGAGATGGAAAAATGCAGTTTTGCAAATACTAGAGATGTGGTTTTCAAAGGAAAGATTACCATCAAATAGCACACCTAGGTTCCTAACTGATGACGAAGAATTGACAGAGCAGCCATCCAGTACTAGACAGTGTTGTAGGTTATTACACGCTGAGGTTTTAGGCCCAATAATTAACACCTCTGTTTTTTCAGAATTTAGCAGTAAGAAATTACTTGTCATCCAATTTTTTAACTCAACTACACAATCCATTAGTTTTTCAAATTGGTACGTTTCGCCGGGCCGCGAAGAAATATAGAGCTGGGTATCATCAGCGTAGCAGTGAAAGCTAACACCATATTTCCTGATGATATCACCCAGGGGTAACATGTAAAGCGTAAAGAGTAATGGCCCTAGTACTGAGCCTTGCGGTACTCCATACTGCACTTGTGATCGATATGATACCTTTTCATTTACTACCACGAATTGATGGCGGTCAGATAGGTACGATTTGAACCATGCCAATGCACTACCACTAATGCCAACATAATTCTCAAGTCTATTCAAGAGAATGTTGTGGTCAACAGTATCAAACGCAGCACTAAGATCCAGTAGCACTAACAGAGAGATACAACCACGATCAGATGACAAGAGTAGGTCATTTGTAACTCTAATAAGAGCAGTCTCAGTACTATGGTATGGTCTAAAACCTGACTGAAAATCCTCACAGATATCATATTTCTGTAGGAAGGAAGATAATTGTGAGGATACAACCTTTTCTAATATCTTTGATAGAAATGGGAGATTCGAGATAGGTCTGTAATTAGTCAATTCGTTGGGGTCAAGTTGTGGTTTTTTAATTAGAGGCTTAATAGCAGCCAGTTTGAAGGTTTTGGGGACATATCCTAATGACAGTGATGAATTAATAATATTTAGCAGAGGATCTATGAGATCTGGAAGCAAGTCTTTTAGTAGCCTAGATGGAATAGGGTCTAGCATACAAGTTGTTGGTTTAGATTATTTAACAAGTTTATACAATTCTTCCTGACCTATAGTAGAGAATGAGTGGAATTGTTCCCCAGGAAATCTATAGCGCACTATCTGATGCGACACTGTAATTGACGGCTGCATGGTGACAATTTTGTCTCTAATTGTATCGATCTTAGAAGTAAAGTAGTTCATGAAGTCATTACTGCTATGCTGATGGGCACAGTCAGTGCCTGTTGGTTCTTTATTTTTTGTTAACTTAGCCACTGTATTGAATAAATACCTAGGGTTATGTTTGTTTTCTTCTAAAAGAGTCGAAAAGTAATCAGATCTGGCCGATTTTAACGCTTTTCTGTACGATAGGGTACATTCCCGCCAAGCAGTACGAAAAACCTCTAATTTTGTTTTCCTCCAGCTGCGCTCCATTTTCCGGGCTGCTCTCTTTAGGGCGCGAGTGTGCTCGTTATACCACGGGGTCGGACAGTTTTCCTTAATCTTCCTTAGGCGCAGAGGAGCGACCGTATCTAGAGTCCTGGAAAAGAGAGAGTCAATAGTTTCTGTTACATCATCAAGTTTTTCTGAGCTATTGGACATGCTGAGGAATTCAGATAAATCAGGAAGATTACTTAGAAAGCAATCTTTTGTAGTAGAAGTGATGGTTCTACCATACTTGTAATAAGGAGTTGAATTTACAGTTTTAGTTATCTGGAGTATACACGAGACTAGATAATGATCAGAGATATCATCACTTTGCTGCAGAATCTCAATGGCATTGACATCAATTCCATGTGACAGTATTAAGTCTAGAGTATGATTTCAACAATGAGTGGGACCTGACACGTGTTGTCTAACTCCAATAGAATTTAGAATGTCTGTAAATGCAGCTGCCAGTGCATCATTTTCAATATCAACATGGATGTTAAAGTCACCTACTATTAAGACCTTATCTGTAGCCAACACCAGCTCAGATATAAAATCAGCGAATTCTTTAAGAAAATCTGTATGGTGCCCTGGTGGCCTGTATACAGTAGCAAGTACAAACGTCATGGGGGATTTATCATTAACACTTGTTTCTCTGGATAATGTTATATGAAGCACCATTACTTCAAACGAGTTATACATGAAATCCGCTCTCTGTGAAACACTAAAAATATTGCTATAAATTGTAGAAACACCTCCCCCTTTACCTTTTAGACGTGGCTCATGTTTATAACAGTAATCATGAGGGGTAGACTCGTTTAAGATAATGTAATCTTCTGATTTTAGCCAGGTTTCTGTCAAACATAGCACATCTAGGTTATGATCAATGATCATATCATTTACAAAAAGCGCTTTTGTGGAAAGGGACCTGATATTCAAAAGGCCGAGTTTTATCATTTGTTTCTCTGTATTATGTAAATTTTTAATTTGTTGAACGTTGATTAGATTGTTACTCTTAAATTGGTTTGGACGTCTTTTGTATTGTCTAGCTCGGGGAACAGACACAGTCTCTATAGCATGATATCTAGGTGTAAGGGTCTCTATGTGCTGAGAATTAACTGATTTTGGTGACGTGAGGCGGCTAGCAGACGGTCGGATTAGCCAGTCTGTCTGCTTCCTGACCTGGGCCCCAGTTAGTCAAGTGCAAACTCTAAGACTATATGCCATATTACTAGAGAGAAGAGCAGCACCACCCCTGGAGGGATGAAGACCATCTCTTTTCAACAGGTCAGGTCTGCCCCAAAAGCTTGTCCAATTGTCTATGAAACCTATGTTATTCTGCGGGCACCACTTAGACATCCAGCCATTTAGTGACGACAGTCTGCTATGTATCTCGTCACCACGATACGCAGGGAGGGGGCCAGAGCAAATTACAGTGTCTGACATCGTACTTGCAAGTTCACACACCTCTTTAACATTATTTTTAGTGATCTCCGACTGGCGAAGTCGAACATCATTTGTGCCGACGTGAATAACGATCTTACTGAATTTACGTTTAGCATTAGCCAGCACTTTTAAATTTGCCAAGATGTCAGGCGCTCTGGCTCCCGGTAAACATTGGACTATGGTGGCTGGTGTCTCTATTTTCACGTTCTGTACAATAGAATCGCCAATAACTAGAGCACTTTCATCAGGTTTCTCAGTGGGTGCGTCACTGAGTGGGGAGAACCTGTTTGATGTTCTGATCGGAACGGAAGAGCGGTGTTTTGACCCGCGACTATGCCGTCTCACAGTCACCCAGTTGCCCTGCTGCAAAGGCGAAGTTACCGGAACCGAACAATGTACGGGACTTCCTAAGCTAGTCGCATCCAAAGCCGTATCTAATGCCCTTGCATTCTTACTATCCTCGATTAAAGTTTGGATGCATGTCTCTAGTTCTGAAATCTTCTCTGTCAGCCTAACTATTTCCCTGCATTTATCACATGTGAATCCCTCGCTGCCGACAGAGATTGATAAACTATACATATGACAGGTGATGCAGGTTACCAGCAGATGTCACGCAGAATGTATAAATGCCATCATAAAGTAATATTACATAATGTAAATGAAGTAAAACACTTACTTAAATACATATTTTAAATTAGATAAAACACTTACTTAAATGAGATGAAGGGTGGGCCAAGTGATAATTCAGGTGGGCCTGGGGTTTTGGGGGGGGGGAGTAGTGGTAAATACATACATTATTTTAATACATAGATATTATGATAAAAGCACATTTTAGTTTATAGTGTCTCATGATAGCACAGCTGAGTACACTATAGATGTTCTTAAGATTATCTTACTAAAGGATAATTTTTAGTATATTAAGTACAAAATTAGTGTGTGAAAATTGAGCACTAAAGATTATGGAACTGCACATTTTTTTCACCTGGTGTAGTTGGCGTTACACAATGTATGGTCATACACTGACTACATTACTTGACTTACATGACTACATATGACCACCGCGGCACCGCCTTCACTGACGTTTAGCATTTTTATAGAAATAAAAATCATTTAGTTCAGTTGGAAAACATACCCTACAATTCTAAACTGAGAGCATCTGTACCAACGTGATCTCATGATAATTCGTATGTATTTTACGAAAAAAGTGGTTCTATAAAACGTACATTTACTTACGTTTTTCCAGACATTAAAACGTACTATACTGACCTATTCACAGCATCTAAATTTACAAATACTTATGTATTGACGACACCTTAAAACGAATCTTATGAATATGGTATTAATGTGGTATTAATTTCATTATTATTGTTGTTTTTAGTTGTCATATCAATGGCCTTATGTTTTCAGTTGCATTATTAAATTGTTTAATCGTTTACATTATAACATTCTGTTCTGTTCTGTGTGATTTCTGCTGCCAGCTCATTTCCAAGATGCATGATGTTAAACAAGACTACACTTTAAAACCTTAAAATAAATAACATTTATGCAATCGTTTAACCATTCATGTAATGTTTACTTTGTTTGCCGTGGTGGGACACAAAGGGCGTTTCCGACATGCTGTGACTAACAATAGAACCATACAATAGACCAAAACGCAACATAATTACAAAATTAAGTGATTTTATTTGTGCGCTGTACTCCAGATCTTCAGAATCCATACGACTGCGAGGAACAGACCCGAATTCAAGCCTTTACCCGGCGATCTTCATCTCCCTCCCAAGCAGCGAGTCCAGCGACCGTAGGCAACAGCAATTAACCCGCGCTGAAGTGCATTTTACAAACTCAAATACTGCCGCATCAACCCAGCAAACACAACAGCGTTGTAAAAACGTTTTTTCACGTTCTAAAAAGGTTGTAATAACGTTTTTTCCGACGCATTTAATACAACAAATGTCAGGTTTTTTAAATGTTATAAATACGTTTTTTCACAACTTTGCAAAAACGTTTTTATAACATTTTTAAAACGTTGGAAGGAGACGTAAAAACGTTTTTGCAACGTTGTGAAAAAAACGTATTTACAACGTACTTACCACGTCCAAACTGGTACTTCACATGCTGCCATCAAAATGTTTTCTTTACAGTTTTAAATCTGACTATTGATCCTATTAAAAGCACTTATTTACATTTCACCTTACCTTGTAGCATTGCTGACCTCGTCGGTTTTATAAGCCTAGGTTAACATAATAGGCCTAATAATTTATACTACACAAAAATGATCACTCATTGTATTTATTCACAAAATATAAAAAGTAATGTGATATGGGTAGTTCACAAAAATAAATAAATAAGCCAATAAACAAGACAAATGCATGAATATATACCAATAAAGCATAATGGTTTCAAATAAAGTACAACATATGAAAATTATGCACTTACTGGCAAATTTGAATATGAGTACAAAGTCCAAGAAATTTAACAGAGAAAAGTAACGTTTCATTTGTAAAATGTATTCAATTTCAGCTAGTTACAAATTATTTAATTGCAGTAATAATAATCACACTGCAATCTTATTACTCGTTTGCACTAAAACTAATGATTATATTGTTAGAGATTTATTAGCACAAATTACAGGTATATGGCATCCAATTTAGAACTTGTTCAAATAATATATAACACATACAGTTTATAATGGCTATTGTTGTTCAATTAATAATATTTTATAATACTGGAATACCTGAGATTTTGAAAAATGTATTTAGGTAGCGATTATTCAGTGCTTTAATTGTAAGTTACATTGTTATGCCACTAGGTGGCAGCAAGAGACCATCTTAATGACTTAGTTAGAAAATCATTCTTTTAGTGCTGATTCATTCAGTTGCTGAATTCTGTGACACACCAAATTATATGACTCTAGTACCGAAGGTAGTTTAGAAACATTTAAAATATTTTATGGTAACCACAAATTAAAAATGGTTTTGCTACAAAAACATAGTTTTAACTATGGTTATACAAATGGTAATCAATATGGCAAAAAATGGTAGGACTACAGGGTCAGGTTTAGTAGTAGGTCAGATTAGCTCACTGCAGTGTCTAGGTTCACAAAATTTGGTGGGTCACAGAATTCAGTACAACCCCAAAAAGAAACACCGTTGTAAAGAAGTGAATTATCTAAACCAGGGGTTTTCAACTCTTGACTCATGAGATCCAGTGTGAATTGGCTTATAGGTGCTTTGGGAAAAAAAACAGTAAAAATATTTTTTTTAATGCTTAAGAGCAATTAACCTTCATATCTGAAATACGGCACATTCCCTATTCTTGCAATATTTGTGTTCATGTTCCTGAGTGATGTCTGCATGTACTAAATTCTGAGGAGAACAAATAATATGCTAGACAGCAATCCATATGAGAAGTCTGGTGTGGAAGGTGGATCTGAAACTGACTTCTGTCCAGGTTGACACAGCATCTCTTGTTTGTCTGTCTTCACAAACTGCCCTGAAATACAATTTTAACATCAACAATGATTGTTATAAATATAAAATGAGTCTCTTACATTCACAGTGCTCAGTACTTCTAGTCAGATGGTTCATAGCACATTGGAGATGCTCTTCAACAGGAGGTCTGCTCCAACTCTACTGCAGTATTGCCATCAGCATGGAAGAATCTAATGTTAGAAACAAAAACAATTTGTCACAGAGCCAACAATATGTAATATGCAAGGTCAGCATTATTAGAAATAAACAAACTGGAATATGTGAAATAGGTGAAATGCAGAAGAGAGAACAATATGAAGAATATTTCAATCTAGTAATCCTCATACAGTATCACACTACAGTTTGTTTTGAAGTCAAATCCTTCTTACATAATACATAACTTACTGACACTCCTGAAATCACAGTAAAATTTTTATCAATATCTTTTTAGTGTGATCAAAACGTGTTTAAAATTATTTTAGCTAATTTTCACGCTCCATTAAGTGACGTCACCGATTAACAGTACAGCCAATACATTTAGGTTAAATAGTTTACTTCCGTTCATCCACTGACAAATTGCCAGCAATATTTACAAAACTATGAAAAAAACTGTCATCTACACATAATATGTGACTAAAAGCGAAAACTTTATGAAATAAGAGCTAAACTCTACAGTTAGCCTACATCTTATAGTTAGCCTAACGGTTGAGATGCTAACGGACTTCATTCGAAAACACTAAACCATTTCTATAAAGTAAATATTCAACAGAAATGTGTCTATTACATGTAAGAAAGTGTTAGGAACCGTTGTATGTATTATTTTTGTCTTATTAGGGACAAAACTTACTGTAAAGCAGTGTGACAGACGGAGACTCGCCGCTTAATTAAGCTGCTTCCCCGTTTCCATTGTAATTCTCTCTCTGCTCCAGTTTAAATGCAACTCGAATGTTCAAAGCACATGCCCGTTTAAAATGTAGCGCTTACATAAATACATACATGAAGTACAATGTACAGATGTCAGAATGACAGATAAAATGTCCTGAAACATGATAACGTATTTTGTAAGTGGATAGTGTAGGCCTAATGTAGGTAATCAAACTGTAAATGGAATGAGAATATAAAAGCATATTAGCAGAGAATGTAAAACAATTTTTGAAGTCATTCTATAACAGGTTATAATATAATATAATATAATATAATAATAGCTTTAGAAATTTTATTTATTTACTTATTTAACTACCTAACGAAAGTTTTACAAGGTTATATTTGGGTACTTTCATGACATTTTTAAAACATCTTATTCCAACGTGCATATTATGTTATTTTAACACCTGAATAAAACGTCCCCCGAAAGTTGTTTATTAAATGAGCAAATACAACTGAAAGTAAGGATTCACATACTACTTTTAAATACTTTTTAAGTACTTTTAAGAACGTAGTTTTTGCAAGGTTGTATTTGGGTACTTTTATGACATTTTTAAAACGTTTTATTCCAACGTGCATATTATGTTATTTTAACAACTGTGTTACGGATCTGGTCGGTGAGCTGCGGACCGCTCACCACCAGATGTCGCCCTCACTCTACTTACACACACAGTCTGTTGCATTCCACCCCGGACTTCATTACCCATCAGCCACCACTCGTGTCACCCGCGTCCAATCAGAGACTGTATAAAAGCCCCGGACCTTCCCAGTGCACTTCACGGATTGTTGTGATTTGTTATAGTTAGTGTTTCCAAGTCTCCTAGTTTCCTTGTTTCCTAGTTCCTAGTTCCCTCGCCTGCTTCCCCGTTTTTGTCTGTTTGCCGCCTGCCTATTGGACTATTGCTCGTGTCACGGATTCTTCTCTCTCGTCTCGCCCCCTTACGGATTACGTTCGCCCCTGTTCGACCCACGCCTGTTTCACGGACTTCTTTGTGCCTAGCCCTGATATCCCTGTTTGCTGTTGTTTTTGACCCTGCCTGTTTTCCACCATGTATCTGTCTCGTCCCTTAAATAAAAGCATGCATTTGGATCCGCTCGCCTCTCGTCTCCCTGCCCCGGTAACAAACTGAATATAATGTCCCCCGAAAGTTGTAGTTTGGTCTGGTTTCATTTTTGTAGTAGACGAACGTGATATTTACGTTTTTTTGACTACTTAAAGAAAACGTTCCAGGTTGGTATTTTTACAACGTTTCTAAAACATTTTATTTTGGTTACTTTTTTTTTTTTTTTTTAAAAAAACGTTTTTAAAACGTACTACAACATTACCTAATTGCAACCAAAATACAACGTTGTGAAATGTTGTAAAAACGTTTTGTGTTTGCTGGGAAAAAACGACAGGTTTTCTGGTGAGGTGTGTTTGAAAGATGCGCACGCGCCTTCACGGAATGAATAGGGAAATATTCTGGATCATATTTTCAGCGATTAACAATTTAAATTCTGTTCTGCACCTCACAAACATACTGTATTCAGCCAAAGAGGACTGCGGCTGCAACGCAGCGTCATTTGGACTGCATATTTTGATCAATTATGTTTTATATCCTTTTATATTAGCTATAAAATGGATAGGTTTAGGGGTAGGCTAAGGGGGATAAAATTCTAAATCGATCATTGATAAAATAGAAAAAAAAAAGGGTAAGGAGACGTAACTGACAGACCATGCTTGAGGATTTGCTGCTTAATGCTCATCATCGACAAACATTCTTTACACAGAGTGCGCGTTAATCACGAAAGCAAAAGTGAAAGTAAACAGCGCAAACGGGATTTCAATACCCTGAGTATTGATAGCGCGAAAACTATATACATGTCCTTTTCAAAAAATTAGCATATTGTGATAAAGTTCATTATTTTCTGTAATGTACTGATAAACGTTAGACTTTCATATATTTTAGATTCATTACACACAACTGAAGTAGTTTCAAGCCTTTTATTGTTTTAATATTGATGATTTTGGCATACAGCTCATGAAAACCCAAAATTCCTATCTCAAAAAATTAGCATATCATGAAAAGGTTCTCTAAACGAGCTATTAACCTAATCATCTGAATCAACTAATTAACTCTAAACACCTGCAAAAGATTCCTGAGGCTTTTAAAAACTCCCAGCCTGGTTCATTACTCAAAACCGCAATCATGGGTAAGACTGCCGACCTGACTGCTGTCCAGAAGGCCATCATTGACACCCTCAAGCAAGAGGGTAAGACACAGAAAGAAATTTCTGAACGAATAGGCTGTTCCCAGAGTGCTGTATCAAGGCACCTCAGTGGGAAGTCTGTGGGAAGGAAAAAGTGTGGCAGAAAACGCTGCACAACGAGAAGAGGTGACCGGACCCTGAGGAAGATTGTGGAGAAGGACCGATTCCAGACCTTGGGGGACCTGCGGAAGCAGTGGACTGAGTCTGGAGTAGAAACATCCAGAGCCACCGTGTACAGGCGTGTGCAGGAAATGGGCTACAGGTGCCGCATTCCCCAGGTCAAGCCACTTTTGAACCAGAAACAGCGGCAGAAGCGCCTGACCTGGGCTACAGAGAAGCAGCACTGGACTGTTGCTCAGTGGTCCAAAGTACTTTTTTCGGATGAAACCAAATTTTGCATGTCATTCGGAAATCAAGGTGCCAGAGTCTGGAGGAAGACTGGGGAGAGGGAAATGCCAAAATGCCTGAAGTCCAGTGTCAAGTACCCACAGTCAGTGATGGTCTGGGGTGCCATGTCAGCTGCGGTCAATGCAGCTAGCTATCAGGAGATTTTGGAGCACTTCATGCTTCCATCTGCTGAAAAGCTTTATGGAGATGAAGATTTCATTTTTCAGCACGACCTGGCACCTGCTCACAGTGCCAAAACCACTGGTAAATGGTTTACTGACCATGGTATTACTGTGCTCAATTGGCCTGCCAACTCTCCTGACCTGAACCCCATAGAGAATCTGTGGGATATTGTGAAGAGAAAGTTGAGAGACGCAAGACCCAACACTCTGGATGAGCTTAAGGCCGCTATCGAAGCATCCTGGGCCTCCATAACACCTCAGCAGTGCCACAGGCTGATTGCCTCCATGCCACGCCGCATTGAAGCAGTCATTTCTGCAAAAGGATTCCCGACCAAGTATTGAGTGCATAACTGAACATAATTATTTGAAGGCTGACTTTTTTTGTATTAAAAACACTTTTCTTTTATTGGTCGGATGAAATATGCTAATTTTTTGAGATAGGAATTTTGGGTTTTCATGAGCTGTATGCCAAAATCATCAATATTAAAACAATAAAAGGCTTGAAACTACTTCAGTTGTGTGTAATGAATCTAAAATATATGAAAGTCTAATGTTTATCAGTACATTACAGAAAATAATGAACTTTATCACAATATGCTAATTTTTTGAAAAGGACCTGTACAATATTAAAATGTTTCGGGGTTTGAGCAGTTAGGGGAAAAAAAGACAAATTAAAATCTAGCAAACTGAATATCACTCAAATTTGTAATTGGCTGTTAGGCTATCTAATGCGGGGCCAGGGTGGGCCAAGCTTCTGATTGGGATGCCTGCTTACTTCTAGTGTTTCTAGTGCGCTCCTTTTAAAAGCGACCTCCACCTCAGCACTGCATAGCAATTCAGATCTATGAGAAATGTTTAGGTGCACACAACATATTAATATCATCATACAGTAATATTACACATAATGTAAATGAAGTAAAACACTTTTCCTTGATAAAACCGACTTTCCTGTCCCCTCCGCATCGTGATTGAAAGAAAATATCTCTCTGAGAAAAAGTTCAGGAGAACACAACACAGAAATATTACTGTGAGAAACGTTTAGGTGCGCATAACATATTAATGTGGTCATAATTATTATACATAATGTAAATGAGGTAAAACACTTACTTTCTGTGTTTTCCTTGATAAAACCAACTGCCCTGTCTGCTCTGCATCGCGAGTGAAAGGAAATAATGTTATCTCTCAAAGAAAAAGTTTAGGGGTAACATTATTTGCACAGCACTCTGGTCTGTTCCGCATGGTGATAAAAAATGTCTTTGAGAAAAGTTTAGCGGCATACAGCACATTAATATCGTTATAAAACGATATGATATTACAAAACACATTTTGTGCGTAAGATTAAACACTTTAGCAACTTGTTAATCATGTTAGAAATATGCTAGCAACTTGTTAACAACTTGTTAATCATGCTAGAAACATGCTAGCAACTTGTTAATCATGTTAGAAACATGCTAGCAACTTGTTAACAACTTGTTAATCATGCTAGAAACATGCTAGCAACCTGTTAATCATGCTAAAAACATGCTAGCAACTTGTTAATCATGTTAGAAACATGCTAGCAACTTGCTAACAACTTGCTAATCATGTTAGAAACAGGCTAGCATCTTGCTAATCATGCTAGAAACATGCTGACAACTTGTTAATCATGCTAACAACTTGTTAACAACTTGGTAATCATGCTAGAAACATGCTAGCAACATGCTAACAACTTGCTAATCATGCTAGAAACATGCTAGCAATTTGCTAATTGTGTTAGAAATATGCTAGCAACTTGTTAACAACTTGTTAAACATGCTAGAAACATGCTAGCAACTTGCTAATCATGTTGAAACATGCTTGTAACATGCTAGTAACTTGCTAATCATGCTACAATCGTGCTAACAACAGGCTAGTAACATGCTAATCATGCTGGAAACATGCTAGTAACTTGCTAATCATGCTAACAACATTATCTACCTATCTATTCTTTAAAACTACTTTAAACTGAAAACCTAACTTCTAGCTTTTAAAACTTTTAAAACTTCTTGCTTAGCTTTCTCAAGCCAACTACAAAGTTTGTCTTGACAAACTTTTTTATCTAGTTATTAGTTATAAGCCAACTTACTGATCTACTATTTAAGACTATTCTTCTTCTTCTGAGCTAAATTTTGGTATCTATCTCCTCCTAGAGCTTTCAAGCTAGAACCACCAAACTTGGCCCAGACCTTCAGGCTGGTCTGACTCGGTGTGCTATATCTTTTTAGACTGATCCAGCTTACAGTTTTCGTAAACCAGACTATCAAAACCACCAAAAATCCCATTGACTTACATTGACGGAATGTTCAAATGAGCCAACACTCTTCAAACGCCAACAGACAAAATTCAAATCTAAACTCCTAGAATCCCTTGAGGCTCAATAAAGCTTCCCTTCTATGTACTATTTCTAATAAATTTAGACTCATTTATGCTTCCACTCTAATTTTTCTAATCTATCTAGCTATCTAAATCATGTCAACAACATGCTAATAACTTGCTAATCATGATAGAAACATGCTAGCAACGTGCTAGTAACATGCTAATCATGCTAACATCATGTTATTACCTTGGTAATCATGCTAGCAACGTGCTAGTTACATGCTAATCATACTAGAAACATGGTAACAACATGGTAATCATGCTAGAAACATGCTAACAAAATGCTAATAACTTGCTAGTCATGCTAACAACATGTTAATCATGTTAGAAACATGCTAGCAACATGCTAGTAACCTGCTAATCATTATAGAAAATGCTAACAACGTGCTAGTAACATGTTAATCATGATAACAACATGTTAGTAACTTGGTAATCGTGTTGGCAATGTTCTAGTTACATGCTAATCATATTAGAAACATGCTAATAACATGATAATCATGCTAACAACATGCTAGTAATATGCTAATCATGCTAGAAACATGTTAACAACAAGCTAGTAACATGTTAGCCATGTTAGAAACATGCTAGTAACATGCTAATCATCCGTGAAACATGCTATCAACATGGTCCTAGTAATCAGGCTAGAAACATGCTAGTAACTTGCTAATCATGCTAACAACATTCTAGTAACTTGCAAATTATGCTAACAACATGCAAATCAGGCTAACAACATTGTAATCAGCCTATAAAAATACAAGCAACAAGCTAATCATCTTAAAACATGTTAACAACATGCTAAATCATGTAAGCAATGTGTTAAATCACGCTAGCTGCTTTCATACTTTTACAACTGCTTCAAACTTTCAGCCTAGGCTTTCTCAATCCAACTTAAAGTTTGTTCTCAAACTTTACTGTTAGAATTTAATATCTAACTTGATTCAATATTAACTGCCGAGATTCGTTTTTGGTTGAGCGATGGAGCACAGAGTCAGGATCCTGGACCAGTGAGGTGACCACGCACAGAAAAACTGTAATTCACTTAAAGGTACTTTTATTAAGAGAAGCCTCCAACATTTATATGATAAATATGGAGAAGTGAAAATACTAGTTGTCATACAGAAAGATCAAACATCACATCCTTATAAGGAAGTACAACAGTACACCATGTCCAATGATTCTCTAGACTAGACTTAGGTCATGTCTGCTTTCCAGGTTAGTATGAGAGGGGCACAGGAGGTCAAGATTAGTACAATCTCACATCTAGTTTTACATGTTCTTGCAGCTTATTCTCCTCAGTGCATTCAGATTAAAAATCACTGGTCGATACACATAAAACCTGAGCAATAAGATCAACAGAGTGACAGTATACATTTATTTTCGTGATGCATACTGGCAACAAACAGATGTTTTTGGTTTATTATTATTATCAGTACTGCTTTTCACCCAACAGACCCAAACCTCAGAAGGCCTCATTTTTTTAGATCTCGAAAGAAATGTGGTTTTGTCTGTTGGGTAGGCAGTTTATACATGAGAATGTGGCGAACACTGGAGGTTTGTGGTACATGTGCATCAGTGCTTGCATGTCTTGAGGCGTGGATAGTGTGAGTGTGTGTGTATCTGTAAATCGCTTGAGGCTGAAGAACTTCCACAGTTTCATTTCCTCTTTCTGAGAAATAAAGTTTTACTGCAAAATCTCTGTCCGATCTTACTGTTGCAATTGTGAAATATTAAAAATATATCATATGCTACGTGTTCCTGAAATATAATATTGATATTTAGTGGCATACGCATTGCTCTATATAATCTTGACCTTATACAAATGTGACCCTGCAGATAAGAAGGGTTAGTTTCAAAAGTTATTTCCAGCTCCAGCAACACTTAGTAATTTCTGAGAAGTTTCCACTCTTCTTGTATCATGTTGATCTGTCCATTTCAAAGACAATAACAAATGAATATTTTACAAATAAAAACTTTGCAATGCATGACGTATTTACTGCAGTTTGTGTGTATTATGCATAAATGATTTATTTGTATCTACTTAAAGGGAGTTAAAGCTATAACAAAAAAAAGTTGTTTTTTTTTAACAGTGATTTTTCAAGTAACACACTTTTCATAGTCATTAGTAGTGTAGCATGACAAACACCAACCACCATTATTATGTCATGTGACTGATCTTTCTATAGTCAACCTTCCACCAACAGTCAGTCATAAACACACAAGGTTTTTGCCTGCAGAATGGTGTAATTACAGTGTCTGACCACAGGGGCTAACAAGTCTGTGCTAACCAACTAAACCCTGAGCCCTTCTGTGTCATGGTAATATAGACTTACACTTTTAGACTCGCGCCCTCTTGTGTTCAAAACAAGGATTTTCCTCTACAAGAATAATTCTACTGTTAACAGATTGGGGTTTACATGAGAAGAGCAAATCAATAACAGTTTGAATCTAACTTTAAAATTAATTGCTATAAAACTATAAAATCTGTTATTTTGATCCATATGTATAGGTGATTAAAGAATCACTTTATTATAGGAAGCTGCTCCAAATGTTTTGTTGCAGAAAAGCTGAATGAATCATTCAGACTGAATCACAAATCGTTTCAAACTGTTCTCCTAACCTGTTTGGCCAAATCATTAAAAAAGCCGACATAAAAGAGTGATTCATTAACGCACATTTGGCTCTGAATCTAAACAGCTATACAGAAAATACCAAGCAATTGATATGATCTACCTGATCTCATAACAAAAACGTACCGGTGAGAATGTTTTCGCAAGATGTGAAATATTATATAATAGAATACTGTCGTGAAAGACGCCATTTGAAGCTAAACATAGACCCTTAATTGGGCATACTATGGATGAAAACTGCTAGGTCTACATAATATCCACATATGCTGTTCATAGGGGACGTATTGTATTAGCCCTACAGCATGAAATACTTAAACCTATTACTATTAAGATTTTTTATAACATTTATTTATTTTCTCACAATTCTGACATTTTTTCTCACAAATGCAAGTTTATATCTTCTAATTCGGACTTCATAACTCGATTTAACTAAAAAAATATTGAGTTTGTCAATTCTGAAGGGGGGGGGGGAGAAATGTGAGATATAAACTCCTTTTCTCGAGCTCACTACCGCGACCCGCTCCGGTGCCTTTCTTCCCGGAAATGCATGAGGAGCTGACAAAGTCGTGAATGGCCCCTTTCTTGGCCAGAAGCCACTCGTCTCCCTGCTCTGTCTTCACTAACCTCGATGGTGGGGCAGCCAGGGGGTATGTCGACATCCCCAAGTGGAGAGAGCGGTTGCGGTGCACTTGTGCCCGCAAAACGAGGCCATTTAGAGGAATTGTCCTTGTCTCCTGTCCAAAGCCTGTAAGCTGACGGCCGCGCTTGCGGCCAAATCTTACAGTGCGGTGGGCCAGGCTGCCTCTGCCCTGCTTGCCATGGCTATCCTGCAGGTCCGCCAAGGCACTAAAACAAATGCATGAGGGTAGTACCGACCCAAGGTTGATACAGGAGCTGCGCTGGACGACTGACTTCGCCTTTCAGGCGACGAAAGTCGCGGCGCGGTCCCTCGGGAAGGCGATGTCCACATTAGTGGCCCAAGAGCGCCATCTCTGGCTCAACCTGGCAGAGATGAGAGAAGTTGACAAAGTACATTTTCTTGACGCTCCCATCTCCTAGGCTGGGCTGTTCGGTGACACTGTCGAGGACTTCACTCAGCAGTTCTCAGCAGTACAGAAGCAGACCGAGGCCATCCAGCATATCTTGCCCCGGCGTGATGCTCCATCTGCTGGCCGCAAGCCGGCCAGTCTGCTCATCGCTGTGGAGATTGCGGTTCAGGGATGCAACGCATCTCTGGCCAGTCCCTCCGGGGACACGGGAAGTCCTCCTGTGATGGGTCAGAAGGCAACGCCTTTTGCGCCGTCCAGCACGACTTCCCTCCTCTACACCAACAGTGGTGCCGCTGAAACAATTTCAGAGGCTCCTGGGGCATATGGCATCCGCAGCCGTATTCACGCCGCTCGGATTGCTTCATATGAGCCCACTTCAGCACTGCTTACACTCCCGAGTACCAAGATGGGCATGCCGCCATGGTACACATCAAGTGACCATCACTCCGTTGTGTCGCCGTCTATTCTATCTATTCTTTCCTGCAAGAAAGGTTGGAGCATAGGCTGTCACCCTCTACCTTGAAAGTGTATGTGGCTGCCATCGCAGCACATCACAATGCACTGGACGGCCGGGCCTTGGGAAAGCACGATCTCATCGTCAGGTTCCTGAGGGGTGCCTGAGGTTAAATCCTCCTAGGCCACCCCTGGTGCCCTCCTGGGATCTCTCTGTTGTTCTGGCAGGACTTCAGAGAGGTCCCTTTGAGCCGCTGGAATCAATTGAGCTTAAGTTCCAGTCTGTTCCTGTCTGGTCACTCCACACGGAGTGTTGCCTCCTCCTATGCGCGTGGCACACAGTGCCTCTCTGGCAGACATCTGTAGAGCTGCGGGCTGGGCTACACCAAACACCTTTGCGAGATTTTACAGTCTCCGCATTGAGCCAGTTTCTTCCCGTGTGTTGGGTAACAGGTAAGTCGCGGGAAGAACAGGCTGGTGTCACGCTTGCTGCGCCATTCCCCCTCACCCAGGGATACAGTCTGACACCAGGCCCAGTATCAAGTGTTAGCTTGCCCTGGGGTTCCGTTTGGCCCCTGTACTGGGCTAGGTGTCCATATGGATTGATTCAATGTGGGCCATCCCATATGTGTATTCTTCCACAGTGAGGTTTCCCGCTTGGTGAACCCGTGTCTTCCCTTGGACAGTTCACTCTGTCAGTCTCTGTTGGCAGTCGTTCCATCCCTACTTTCAGGTAGGACCTGCCTCAGAAACCCATTACATATGTAGTACTGCCCCAGGCCTGGGTCAGTCCATATCTGCGCCTCCACATGTCACCTCCCTATGGATAGCGCCCTTCTCTGGAAGGCAAGGCAAGGCAAGTTTATTCATATAGCACATTTCATACACAGAGGTAATTCAAAGTGCTTTACATAAAAGGAAATAGAATAATCATAAAAACAATAATAAAAACAATAATCACAAAAAAGGAAGTAGAACAATCATAAAAACAATGATCACAACAATAAAACAAAAAATGTAAAAACTGATTGATATAATGATTTAAAATGATTTAAAAATTTATTTAAAATAAATTTAAGACAGTTAAAAACAGAAAATGTTTATACATAATGCAATCAGTTCGGATGAAGCACAGTGCTCATTCAGTAAATGCACAGCTAAACAGATGAGTTTTGAGTCTAGATTTAAATGTAGCTAATGTTTTAGCACATTTGATCTCTTCTGGAAGCTGGTTCCAACTGCGGGCAGCATAATAGCTAAAAGCAGATTCCCCTTGTTTTGTGTGAACCCTGGGTATTTCTAACTGACTCGATCCTAATGATCTGAGTGTTCTGTATTTAGGTCCTAGGCCATTGAGTGATTTATAAATGAGTAAAAGTACTTTAAAATCAATTCTAAATGTAACTGGAAGCCAGTGTAGGGACCTGAGGACTGGTGTGATATGCTCAGATTTTCTGGTTCTAGTCAGAATCCTGGCAGCAGCATTCTGGACGAGCTCCAGCTGTCTAATGGTCTTCTTGGGAAGGCCAGTGAGGAGACCATTACAATAATCCACCCTGCTTGTGATAAAGGCATGAACAAGTTTCTCCAAGTCTCGACTGGAAACAAAACATCTAATTCTTGCAATGTTTTTGAGATGATAGTATGCTGATTTAGTTGCTGCTTCGACATGACTACTGAAACTAAGGTCTGACTCCAGAATCACACCAAGATTCCTGACTTGTTTTTTTGTTGTTTGAGCTCTAGCATCAAGGTATGCATTCACCTTAAGAACTTCCTCTTTGCTTCCAAATGCAATGACTTCAGTTTTCTCCTTGTTTAACTGAAGGAAGTTCTGGCACATCCAACTGTTAATTTCATCAATGCATTGGCAGAGGGAGTCAATGGGGATGTAGTCATTTGGCGATAAGGCTAGGTAAATCTGGGTATCATCAGCATAGCTGTGATAGGCAATTTGGTTCTTTCTCATTATTTGATTTAGTGGGAGCATATACAGGCTAAACAAGAGCGGCGCAAGAATTGAGCCTTGAGGGACTCCACATGTCATGGACGTCCACTTAGACTGATGCTCTCCTATACTCACATAATAACCTCTCCCTTCTAAGTATGACCTGAACCCATTGAGAGCCATCCCAGAAAGCCCGACCCAGTTTTCCAGTCTCTCTAGAAGAATGTTATGATCGACAGTGTCAAACGCAGCACTAAGATCTAGTCGTACCAGCACTGATATTTTGCCAGAATCAGAATTTAGGTGAATATCATTTATTATCTTAATGAGTGCTGTCTCTGTACTGTGATGCGGTCGGAAACCAGATTGAAAATTGTCCAGGTATCCATTTGAGTTTAAGTAGTTGTTCAACTGATTGAAAACTACCTTTTCAATAATCTTGCCTATAAAAGGAAGATTAGATATTGGTCTATAGTTGCTCAAAATGGTGTTATCAAGATTGCTCTTTTTCAGAAGGGGCTTAACAACTGCAGTTTTCAGGGAGTTTGGAAAAGTCCCTGGAAGAAGTGAAGTGTTCACCACTTCTAAGAGATCTGCTTCTAAACAGTTAAACACTATTTCTTCCAAAGTTTTGCTATCAATTGCTTCAAAAACAGAAAAAGTGACTTGTTTTTGAAATTGCGGTCGTAGCTGTCTAACCGCTGCATAACTTGAGGATGTGCTAATCACCTTTCTGATGTCAATGATCTTCTCTGAAAAGAAGGAGGCAAAGTCATTGCATTTGCTGTCAGAGAGCATTACTGGGAATCTGACTTGGGGAGTTTGTTAGTCTCTCAACAGTAGCAAAAAGAGTGTGAGTGTTGTTTAGGTTACTGTTTATAAGGTTTGAGAAGAACTTCTGTCTTGCTGTGGCTAGTTCCACATTGAAAGCATGAAGGCTGTTTTTATAGATGCTATAGTAAATTTCAAGTTTCGTCTTCCGCCACATCCGCTCAGCTTTTCTGCATTGTCTTTTCATACTCTGTACTGCTGTTGATCTTCTCCAACATGATTTTTGTCTGCCAGTCGTCTTACTGACTTCACTGGTGCCTCAACAGTGACATTCTTAACTTTGCTGATGAAGCTGATGTGAAGTCCTGTGGTCACTCATACTTTGTCCAGGTGTGTGTGTGTGTGTGTCATTCATGTTGGGTGGACTGGCACACTCCACTGAAGGATGACGGAGTGAAAAATAGATGTTGTCCTTTAGCACTCTTGCACCAAGTTTGTTTGGGTGGAGGCCATCCAGTTTAAACAGTTGTCTATGGCGCCAGAAAAGATTG